>JAAIFI010000311.1:0-37488 GCA_011032875.1 Phlebia tremellosa
GCGATGTGCAGCATCGTGGGCAACTGTCTTCTGGTTTGGGTGGTTGGCATCCATACATTCCAGATAGAGTTCAATGGCTGACTTACCAGGCCTTCACCCCGGATACAGCATTGTATAGTAGGGAGTCGCGTGCTCTGCTCACGTCGAATCACCTGACAATTAATAGGTTTGCCGAAAACAAGCATGATGAAGACGGAAGGAAGAGCACACGGCGCACCTTGAACTTTGGACGCTCTGACCGAGATGCATGAACGTCGAAAGATGCAGAATTTGGTAGGTATCGGCACAAGGCAACTACAAGACGACAATTGTGCGATATGCTCTGACCTGTGATAGATGATTTTTCACGAGAGTAATGCATGAAACTCAACAGCGCACCGTAGTGGCAATTGCTTCGGGAATCAAGTTGTCCCGCATCGACCAGCCCTTTCAAAATCGGGTTCAGCGTAGCTCAAAATCTCCACAAAGTGTAGAACTGCTGAAGTAGTCGTATTTATTGTCCCATTTGTTCGGATCATATACGCTGGCACTTATAAGCATCGAATTCGCATCTGAGCTCAAGTCAAGAGTTAGTAGAACAGACTCGATTGCAGGCTTTCACAGGCGCGTATTGATTAGTCATCTGGCGCCCATGTGCGAGCGCTTCCGCGCACAGCGCGTAAAGTTTGTGTACGCTACCTTCAAGACCTTCGACATCGGCCGGGACGACGACAAAAATGGGTTCAACAAGGTGAGATATGGATCTATGCTGCTTGGGCGGGGGACAGAGGGCTGTTGGGGTCTTGAGGAGGTGGTGAAGGGTGTAGAAAGTGATGGATGGCGGCGAGGTTACACGGATGACGACCAACTGCAACTCGATTTCGGCGCTGTGTTTCTGCTTGCCTTCCGTCCTCCTTGCCCCTGGTTCATCGGAATACACTTGGCTTACTTGAATCTGGCTGCTTGATAGACTCTACTCCAAGGGACGCATCCTCGGCCACAAGCGCGCCAAGCGCAACACCCGTCCCAACACCTCCCTCGTCCAGATTGAGGGAGTCTCGACGAAGGAGGACGCGCAGTTCTACCTCGGCAAGGTGCGTGCACTTCATCCACGATTCAGACCGTAATGGCTCAATGAGAGGGATTCAGCGTGTTGCCTTTGTTTACCGGGCGAAGAGGAAGATTGAGGGATCCAACGTTCGCGTCATCTGGGGGTGCGTGTATACTCTGTTTTTCTGGAGTCTTTTGCTTAACAAGAGACAACTGTTGTTCTGCAGACGTGTCACCCGTTCGCACGGCAACTCCGGTGTTGTGAAGTCGAAATTCACCTCCAACATCCCTCCTCATGCATTCGGCGCCAGCGTACGTGTGGTAAGTCGCTCTTCAATGACCATGCATCGCTTTCTCTCATCCTGTACTATCAGATGCTCTACCCCTCAAGGATCTAATCGTTGTATCCTATCCCTCGCATTTGTCGCTTTCTCTCTACCTATTGCGAATATGACATGTCTCCATGCCACACATGTGACTTTGTTACTTTGCATGGAATCTCCTAGAGGTCCAGCAAGAGTCGGAATCGATGTACAACAGTGATGTTCAACGCACGAGAAGCCGTGCAGAACCTGTGAATGCTCATATGACGCGTGTCAAAAATTGCAGACCTGCTGATGGCTATCAAACTAACTCTTCCTCTGATAGACTGCTCGCTTCTGAAGTCGCTGCAGGATGCTCATCGGACTGACGTTTTCTGCCTAACGTCAGGTACTCAGATGTAATTGCCATGACTTGCCACTACAGCCGTTTCATTTTACCAGGCACGGTAGTAGATATTTTATCCGTACTTCGGCCCAGGTGCTTCATTATTGCTTTGCCAGCGCTCCGAATGGTGCTACTGCGTCGTCAGGACAAGTGGACGTCGTCGGAAGATAATCCCTAGTTACGTGGCAACGCCAGTGGAAATTTTCAGGACCTGCAAATTGGTCCAGGGCGCGGGTGACCAGCGAACAATCTCCGCAGGACAGCCGTAGGGTGCAGGCATGAGGCTGTTTGGTCCCGTACCTTGGTGTACATAGCACGTATCGTGAGACTCGTAAATACTGATTTACGCGTGTGCGAGGTCGCGCAGAACGTTATGGGAGGCGAGGAAATTGCAGTGATTTTATTGGTGATTTTGTGTTGAATTTTCCACCACGTGTTCGCCCCCCTGCGCCGGCGGCAGGGGCTGGAGAAACACTTCCTCAACCTTTTCACACCGACCTCGGTTGGCCCCTCGTCGCTCCTTTCGTTCTCTTCAACCTCGTCGCTCTTTGGCTGTTGATCTGCTTTGGACACATCCCACTCACGACTTGCACCAACCCTCTCATTGTTGGGTGCTGGCAGCTTGTGCACGGACTACTGGGGATCCTCTTCTCGTATACACCGTTCCTTCGCATCGACTCGCTATATATCTTGCTGTCATTCTACCCGACATCGCGCTTGACGTTCGTGCTGTACTGCTGATTGCTTTACAGAGCTTGACTCGCTTTATCACCCCCCTCGAAGACACCTGGCGTTGGCATCGTTAATTGCTCTCTCCGCATTATACTGCGTCTTTACCCCTCGGTCCGAATAATGTGAGTGCATGGTAGTGTCAACGAAGGCTGTATTCCTGACCCCTCGACCATTGATACAGGCTTTTTGTAGTGCTGTAGATCATACATTGTGAAAATCTGGTTCGACGTGTCATAGCTTTACATCACTTGTGAGTGAGCGTGTTATAGAGTACTCGTACCACTCAAATTCATCTGCTCCTCAGTCAGACTCTGTATAAAATTACCTCATGTCTGACCAGCCTTCCAAAGGCGCGCCGGGGCGCACCTCACCTTCACAGCCGCACAATAGCGCAGAACAGCCAAACACCACGGATACCACGTCCGGCACGTCTGGTCGTAAACGATCTAACACACGACATCGCGTCTTGCCCCCCGCGATACACCTTTCCTTGAAGACCTCCTCCCTTGCCACGCATTCTGCCAGCACAGTGAATTTGAATCAAGAAGAGTTGAGAACGCCGAGGTCCGGCGGTACGAGCGCCAGGGCTCGGGAGCTGCCCTCAAGTGCCGGCTCTGCGTCGCGCTCGGATTACTCGTCGAAACAGAGCGGTACCTCCACCAGCAAGTATGGCACGCTCGCCACACCCTCCTCACTCAAAGACTCCCCGGCATCACTGTCGTCATCGTACGGTGGTGACTTGCTGAGTAGTTCATTGCCTGTAACGCTGTCGCCTCTCAGCGGTGAACATGACCTCGATCTTGCGTCTCCTAGCCCTGCTTCCTCACGTCTGTCTCCACGGAACAAACCGCCTTCGCCGTTCCTCGCACCTCATGGGGTGTCCAACCTACGTATTCCTCCAACTTCTCGTGCCGCGTCTGCACCCACGTCGCGTAAATCCTCTGCAGCTAGTTTGGATCGCGAAGCGTGTCTCCATCTTGATATAAAACGCCTTCTTAGCAAACCTGCGCTTACTAGCCATTCCGGATCCTCCATCATCTCTCTACCCTCCGACCATGATACGTCCAGCGCTTCCCCAAGTCCTCGACATCCGCGTTCATTTGCTGAGCTATCGAAGCGTCCTCGCGCTTCGGGCACTCGTCGGTTGGATTCAGGCAATGCGACAGACGGCGGTGTTGGCTCGTCTCCATTACGAACCCTACGAGAAGCAGCTTCTAGGGTGTCTTTACCCGCGGCAGTATATGAGGCTGAGCACAAACAGACACATAAGGTCCGTAACGTGCTGAAGAGAAGACCAAGCGCGCGGTCCAATCCCGCAACGCCGACCTTGACCACATTCCGTATCAATTCACCCGAAGATCCTAACACGACTCCTCGGGCGTCCAGAACGGTTGTGGTTGATGTCAAGCGTCCTGAAGCTCCCAGGCGTGCAGCTAGCGCGATCGCAGAACCTGTCTCTGTTAATCGCGTCCGACGTGCTCATACGCCACCTCCTAACCTCACGCCGGCAGGTCAAGTCGCGCTTGCGTACAAGCAACAGGAACAACGACGTGAGGAGCTGGCAGAGATATCGGGATGGAATGATCAAATGCGACAGGACGGCAGCTTCCGTTCGGTCGACAACCCTTTGCGACATGCAGAGGAGGAAGAGGATGAAGAAGGAAGCGGGGCATACTACACTGTATTTGGCAGCTCGAGCGGGCGGGTAGTCGCCGTCGGGAGTGCAGAAGACAGCTCTTGGGACCTGGATTTCGATGCTCAATTTGGGCCCGAGGAACGGGTTCGAATGGCAGGCAAGATGGGAACTACTAGTCCGGGGTCGTCCGCCTCCGTTGGCGTGCGTAGCCTAAGCAGGAAAGTTTCGGGAAGATTCAAGAAGGTTGCTGGCAGCACAAGGCGGGTACGTGAGGTGTCGCCACACGGTATCCGCCGCATATCCGAAGCAGGTCGTGAAGAGTGGGCACCATTTGATGGCCGGCCAAGCATGCATGTGCAAGAGCGGGGCCCAGTGAACGCTCCTAAGCGATCCCTTGGTGCCTCAACAATAGATGAGTATGTTGATGTTCCGACACACGCAGGGAGCTCCATACCGTCTATTCCGAATGGACGCAGCGAGAAGTCACGAAAGGAGAGAGAAGGGCGGCCTCTGCGTACGATGCGCTCATTTAAAGGCAAAGAGAAGGAGTCAGATAAGGTTAAAGACGATGAGTCCTCCCCTGGGGGGAAGCTGTGGAAGCTCGTGAAACGGATCAGTACAGGTGGGCTGAGGGACAAGTACGTGCGCGAGTCTTCGCCGCCGCCTGTTCCTGCCTTACCTAAAGACTTCCAACATCTGGCGTCTTCGCGGACAACTTTGGACATTCGCAAACCCTCTGGCCGTGATAGTCCTGCAGACCTCAGTGTTGCACGGTTCATTCAGTCCCGCTCATCTATGTCTGTGGTTCGGCCATCGTCTGCACCCCAGAAGGGTAGTCCACGCTCTGAACATCCGACGTCACGTCCCTCGACAGGTGCTCGACCGAGCACTACCACACGCTCATCGTCACCCATGTCTTCTGACATCGCGTCTGCACGCTTTTTCAACAAGACGCATTCCGCTCATTCATCCATTTCTTCTTACGGGGAGGAACTCCCTCCGCTACCACAGGGTGCAAGTGGCATCGGCCATCATATCATGTCCCCCAGCGAGCTGTACAAGCTGAACAAAGACAGTGCAGATGCCAACCCGAAGAAAACGCGCAGCAGAACCCGATCGCAGTCTGCGGCTGCGGCTCCCTTCTCACATGCCGACGACAAACCGCCGCCTTCTTTGCCTCCTCCACGGCGCAGTAACACGGCTGGAGGCAAGCCGGCCTCTCAGCACGAACTACCGCCTCCGTCTCCCACAATCCCGACATTCAACACGCTCTCTCCGATCAATAACTTCACGCCACCACGACTCTCGCTTCCTACCTCCGAGTTTGGTATCTTGATTGAGGAATCCACTCCACCGCGTCCGAAGAGGAGCTCTCGCAGAAAACCTCCGCCGGAGTTGGCCTCTCCTACAGCATCGACACCCATCTCTCCACCGATGCCTGTGACCCCTCGGTCGCCGCGGTCGCCTAACGTACCGGCAATATCTGTCGATGTCTCGCGGACATCCATCAGTTCTCGCTCTACTGGCAGGGATCTGCAGTCATCGACTTCAGGTTCCGCGACGCGATCGCCGCTACGTTTCCGCGAGATGGAGTCGCCGCGCCAGTTGTCGGAGAGAGAGAAGGCGGCGAAGTGGGACGACCTTCTTGAACGAAGTGACCGCGCTGGAGGAACGCTGCACATCGGCGAGTCCGGCTTGATGTCGGACACCGTTCGGTTCTCAGACTACTCTGAGCTATCCGATCTGTCGTGATTTATAGTGCTGAACCCACTTATGCAGATCGAACTATGGGACTTTTACTGGTTTCTTTATACCCGCGTTCGCGTTCGCGTTCACGATACACTGTCGCTAATACCCTATTGCACTGGTTGCTTAATTGTGGCGACGGACGATCGCCAGAGTAGTTCGATCTGAAATGCGAGCTCACTTCTACTGTAAATAATTTAGTACACCGTCTCACTTGCTCTAATGCCCGTCTTTGAACAACTTGTATTAACCCGTGACGACCTCCGATGTTGATACCCGTATGACTGGCTGCTCACAGTCGCGTAAAGAGACAGCTACGAAACACGAGATGCAAATATTGCTTTAAACTTATAGTCACCGCCATGTGCACCAAGTTCTGCCTGGTAAAAATTACTATGAGGTACGACTCAAACATAGCTGGACAAAGCACCGGTACGGGGATGCTTTCATTGCATTCTGGACATGCGAAGCGAGACGTATGTGGCAATAACGTCCCCTATATTAGTCCACCAGTGGTCATGGGGAGAGAGGGGATGAATTTTTGAAAAGGAGAACGCAAACATGTGTAGACGTCTGGGGGTGAGTAGTAGTCATACTCAGAGGATGTAGAAGATGATTCAACTCTCGCGACAGCCAACCCCTGGAGAAATCCAAGACTTGCGCACGTCAGAGCTTCCGGGGTTTGATGCTGCAAGGGAAAGGTTTCGGGTGGCTGTCAGATTATGTGTTAGTCTGTGCTTACATACGAACGGAATATCCTCCTTACCAGATGAGACCAGGCGTATACTCGATCTGCGGTATGATTTCCCTCCCTTTCTCATCTACAGCCCTGGAGATCTCAAGCCGGGAGAGGATAGACACGATGCCCATCCATACGGATGCTTCTGCAACGGCTTTTCCAGCGCACACCCTGAATGGGAATGTGTATTAGGACCACAGGTGTTATATAGTGGAGCGAGTGACGAGACGAACCTTCGCCCGAACCCAAAGATAAAGCTGCGAGGATCGATGGCATTTGGATCCTCAAATCTCTCGGGCAGAAATTCATCGGGGCGATCCCATAACTCTGGGTCTCTGGAAATGGACCTGTGGAGACGATACCATCAATTAGCAGGGGTTGAGGAGTTAGAAGACCGCTATATCGTACACACCACATGTTAACCATTACAACCGTCCCAGATGGGATAAACATCCCGCGGTAAACATCATCGCAAGCAGTTTGATGAGGTATTCCTATGTGAGCATGCTTCAATACGAGATAGCCTGCGATAACAATGGACTGACAAACCTAGAGGAATGGGGCGAGACCATCTCATGGTCTCAAGAAACACTTTTTCAACGTAAGGAAGGTGCTCTCTATCAGAAAACTTAGGCAGCCGGGATTTCCCTATCGTAGCCACAATCTCTTCTACCGCCTGGGCTTGAATGTGTGGAAACAAAGTCATCGCAAGTACAAAAGCTTGAAGTAAGGAAAAGACCTGGTTCAATGATAGACAGATCAGCGTATATTTCCATCTGCAGAAGAGATCAGACGGACGCTGTCGGATCCCGCTGTACAACAAACATCTTCAGTGTCACCGAACTTATTTAAAGGAGAATTGGTGCATACCGGTGTGGACTATAGCAGCGGTCTCTAGACAAAGAGAAATGGCGGCTACCATTACGCACGGTCGTGGGCACTAGGTAGTACACGTACCTTTGATTGCCTGTGTTTGATCGCTCTCTCCTAGCTCGTTGTGTGCGTTCAGCTGAAGCAGCGCTCCAACGTAGCTCTTCTGTACTAACTCGTCATGCTGAAAACGGAATGATAAGCTATAGAGGTGCATTATATGACCTTAAGTTGCTCACCATGTTATCAGTCGCGTACTTCATGGGCGATTCTAACACCTCGTTGACGAGCGCACCCCACACAGCCGCTTCACGCTTGAAACCAGCACCTGGCATCCAAGACGGGACCCAACGCACTACATGATACAGCTATCAGTTCTTGTTTTGGCATAGAGAGGATTTAAGCACATACAAAATGGCAAGGAGTCCACAAGGTAGGCGCCTGGGCGTCCTGTCTGGGTGATCGAGCTAACGCACTGGTCAGCAAGCCATATGTAACTGTCCTCATTTGAGGAAGGTGTATATCCATATGAAAGCTTGAGAGTGATGCTCTTCGCCCAACTGAGGAACAAAATATCAACGGTGGGTGAGAAGATCAACAAAAACCGAGATCTACAATTCGATCTGTTCCATGAATTCGGCGGGACGCTTTTCCAAACGCAGGAGCAATTTTGCGGTTTCCTATGAGCGCCACAAAATCATACCAAATCAGGTGTATTTGAGTGTAATTCCTCAAAGTGAAGATAGCAAATGCGCACTTGTTCTTGGATGTTCCGTGTGTGCTCGACGTCCGCAGACAGTCCTTTGTGCAGAACTCGGCGGTATTGAGAAAATTGTTTACCGGGGTTCATGAGAGCAATACTCCAGTCCCAACCGATCCTTCGGAGACAAGATTAGCGATGATGGTGTATCTTAGCACACAAGAAGCAACACACTTACACGTCCATCAACATCGTCATATGTGGCCGATTTGAATACTTCGCGGATCGCTTCTCGAGGAGATCTCGAGCGGTTCCCAGCGTATTTAGGACGAGTAACTTCGTCCCCGCCGCCGCGAGGTATATTACAGGACCTTAAACAAAGTGTTAGTATTTGGCGTTTTGGCGAGACAAGATGAGTCGGCGTACCGTAGGTGTTCGACCAGCTCTGAAAACGTAAGTACTCAAGCTCGGTAGGCATGTCCAACAAGTTGCCGATCAACGGAAGCCTCCTAGGACCTGGAGGAAGAGGTAGGCCTTTACCCATCCCAGCCACGTTGCGAAGGGCAATGACAATGCAGAGAAGCGCGAGAACGACAGCTGTCCAAGTTGCGATATCGTTCGCCATGCTTCAATCGCGCGAGAGTCTGAGGAGCACCTGTCTCAAAGGATGTGGTAGATAGCGCACCGTTGGGGCGGCTACAAGTCTTTCAGGCAGCTACCCACTGGAACTTGGAAAACGGCGAGAACATTCTCATAGCAAGTGATTGCTCCCAAGTGAGTACATGCCTCAACAGTGCTGAAAGAAAGACGCATCGGAAGTTCGAAAATACTCACCACCGGTGCCTATTGTCCAGTGAGGGCCGAACAGGTGACCACACACTAGAGGGGGCGGCTTTCCCGTGGGATAACATGGTATAAAAGTGGAAACTATCCACTATATGAGTGCCTTGTGCATAATCCATCTGTCCATCGATCGGCACTGCGATGTAGGTGAAGCATATACTACCGGGCATCGCGCGGAACGCTCTACAGTGCTCGATATAGCAAGCAGTTCATGTCATAACCGCGATGGCGGTGAACCCTTGCAAGCCCCATCAAGATGAATAATTTGTGAAGATGCCTCAGTGACAAGTCATTCATCTTGAAAACGGGGTTCCATGATCTCAAGTGTCCTGAAGTGCCACGGCCGTGAGAGCTGTGGCAATGTAACCAGATAACTTACTTATCATTTAGCAGATTCCATCCTTGATGTAATCCAGGTATGGGTTCAACATCTTGGCACTCAACGCAGTAAGCAGGTGCGAGGGAGAAAAGTGTCAAACCTTGAACAATCGGCGCCTCCGTGTTCCCAAGCGTCTACATTGCCACATGGCATAGTAATTGCTGCCTCAGTCCTCCTGAGTCCTGTACTTCCTCCTCCTAGCCTCGTACTCTGTACGTGTACATCAGGCGGCGCGACTCTTCAATTTAACGCACCTTCAAAGGCCTGAGATGAAAGGGTGGAAAATCCGGTTGACTTCGGCAAAGACATCAAGCCCCTCAACAGTATTATCATCAGTATATCATCATTCCTAACATCTCCTTGACTTCTTTGACGTCGTAGCGCGAGCTATTGGGAGACGTAGTAGGTAGTGCACTGCCAACAATTGCGATGGCCGGTCAAGGTTCTTTGATCCTTCGATGTTGGTCTCGTAGTCTATCTCTTTTATACTCGACTCTCCTGTTTCACTGGGCCGCAGGTCATTGCACGCTCGCGCACTCCTGTTCTTACCACTGGATCTCTGACATGACTTCTGCTGTCTCTCCCCTTCGCTTATTGGGACAGATAATTAACAACTCCATCGATGTTATCGAGGGCCGCTTCGCTGAAGCGTCTCTGTCTTTCCCCTCTTTGGACGATCCGTTCAACCCTACCAGCAAGTCAGAGGCCATCTTGGTAGAGCCCGATGTCATTACTGCCACAACTCACATCGTTGCCGCCGCCGCTCAGGTCAGTATCATTTTTGCAGCTCTACATTGCCTCCTGTCATTGACTTACTCTCGTGGCAGTTGTTAGCCACAGTCAGACACCCGGCTCAGACTATCATACACGATTCGCTTTCGGTAAGTCACCTCAATAATACAGACTCTTGAGATAGCCCCATGTGCTGATGTTCCTTACTGTCTTCAGTTTCACCTCCCGTCGTGCATCAGAGCGGCCATCGATGGTAGCCTCGTCGAGATCGTGCGTAAGGCTGGCGCGCAGGTATACAGTCCCAACGGGTGTTTAGCTTGTGATCTGTGATTGATGGTATTCATGTCCTTTAGGGAATCCACGTTAAGGACATCGCCGCTAAGAACAACACCGACCCACTCAAAGTCTGTGAGTGAATTGTCGTAACTGGCGTGGATGATCGGAAACACTGAGCATCTATTTTAGCTCGCATTCTGCGTTTTCTTTCGAACAACCACATCTTCCGAGAAATTTCACCGGATGTATTCGCCAACAACCGGATTTCATCTGTGCTTGACTCTGGAAAGCCTTCTGAGGAAGTTATAGCTAAGTGTGTCTTCTATCTGACCACGGACAGTCTGAGTTTCATGCTCATAATTTCCTAGTCCGACTGATAGACATATCGGCACCTTAGGACTCGCAGCATTTGCGGCAGTATCGTACGTACACGCTCTTTTCGTGATCAAATCAGTTTATCGACGTTGTTTATTGCCAACAGGGCCGACGAAGTCATGAAGGGTGCAGCTCATCTTCCTGAGGCGTTCCTGGACCCTAAATTATCGCACTCTGTGGAACCCAATGAGACACCATGGAACACGGCTTTTGGTACGGACATGGGACTGTTCGAGTGGTATAACCAAAAGGAGAACGTCGCGCGCTCGCAGCGTTTCGGCATTGCGTTAGCTGGAACAACCAAAATGGAGCCTGCGACGGCTATCTTAACAGGTAACGTCTTCCTCTACCTTTTCCATGCCTTTACAGAGTTAATAAGGACCGATACTCTACAGGCTTCCAGTGGCAAGAATTGCCGAAGGGTAGCACGATCGTGGATGTGGGCGGTGGCGTGGGGTCTTCATCTCTCATCATTGCAGAAGCTGTTCCTGACCTCAACATCGTCGTCCAAGATCGTCCGCCCACCATTGCGGATGCCCAAGAGGTGAACCCTTTCGAGTTGTGCGCCGCAGTCTCTTGTTGACCTCCGTTACCTAGTTCTGGAAAGCGAACATGCCTGCCGCTATCAGTAGTGGCAGAGTGAAGCTTCAAGGTTTGTCGCCAGCTATCGACTCATGGTATTTTGTCCTGAATTAGCGTGTTACAGTGCACGATTTCTTCAAACCTCAGCCCGTCAAAGATGCATCTGCCTTTCTTCTGCGTTTCATCATGCACGACTGGGCCGACCCGTATGCAAAGAAGATCTTGAAAAACCTTAGGGAATCTGCTACTCCGGATACGAAACTCGTCACTGTCGATTGCATCGTCCCCTACTCTTGCCCCGCGACAATCACAGAAGAGATTCCGGGTGCTGCACTGCCAGTCGCCCCTCCTCCATTGTTGCCGAGCCTCGGCGAAGCCAGCAGTCTTGCGTACCAGCTTGACTTACAGGTACGTGCTGGTTTATTCTTTGAATACAGACAATGATCTCATGATCAAACGATGCACGTTCTGCCGTCTAGATGTGGGTGTACTGCAACAGCCAGGATCGTACCTTGGGGCATTTTGTCGCTCTTGCGGCAGAATGTGGCTGGAAGGTCATTCAGGTTCATCACATTGCTGGATCGGCGTTTGGGCAAACCGTATCGGTTCCCATCTAAGAGACATTTCTGAATATGTGGGTATATATATCGTAACAGTCTGCTCTGGTTAAGAATGCCGTAGTGGCAGCTGTGATTATTGAGATTTGGATAATCCGACCGGTACTAGACAGAGAAAGTGAAATCTATCCCTAGGAATATAACGAGAACGGGCCGAGCGTGGGAAAATCGCGTCGTGGTACAACGCGGCCCCGCGGGAAATTGAGCACAACCTTGTCAGGTACTTAAAGACTCAAATGGCTTTTCCTGTGGTAGTCCCAAGGTGCTATATTATTGGTCCGCTATTCAACGTAACCGATGGCAGACTGTGGTGATATTGTCTCCCTCGCTGCTCTCATCGCTTCCAACGTTGCCGCGATTCAAGATGCATGCGATGCGCGTGGAATACAACTTCCGTCTCCTAGTCAGCCTTTCAAACCACATACTATCGACCCCTGGGCAGATGCCTCGATAATGGAGGCATCTGCTATCATTGTTTCTGCTGCTGCTCAGCTTATCGCTGTGGTCCGTCCTCCTACTGCCACCATAGTAACGACCGCTTTGCAGGTGCATATCGACCGTCTTGGAGGAGATATCTTGAGGGGCAATGAACAATGTACTGACTTTACCTCTAGTTTCATGTGTCTTCTTCGCTCAGGACTGTCGTATCCCTAAACGTTGCGGAAATTTTACGCGAGGCTGGCGATCAGGTCCGTGCAGAATTTTATTGACTCGAGGTGGCGATCCTCAGTATTATCTCCACTCCTGCAGGGACTTCATATTACAGACATTTCGAAAATAAGCAACGTTAATCCCGCTAAGCTTGGTAAGCTGCCTCTTCTGTCGTCACCTCTGATATCAAAGCTGAGCGCGCAACGGGACACTCTACAGGACGTATATTACGCCTTCTAGCAACCGAGCACATCTTCCGCGAAGTAGCCCCCGATGTATTTGCCAACAACCACACGAGTTCCATTCTTGACACTGGGAAATCCGTGGCTGAACTTGTAGACCGGTGGGATCTTATGTGAATTTTGCTCGTGCAATTCCGGCTCATCGCCTCCTTCGAAGCCCCGACGACAAACACACAGGTACCTCCGGGATGGCTGCAGTTGTAGCTCATTTGTGCGCCATTTCTTTTGCCGTTGTTTTTAGTATCTTTTAGACGATCTATGGCCTTTCTAGCACAGACGAAGCGTTCAAGTCGTCCGCCTTCCTCACCGAGAGTCTGTTGGACCCAATGCTTGCTCATGCGGATGGGTCGAACCGTACTGCGTTCAATCTGGCGTTCCATACAGATCGTCCGATATTCGAATGGTATGAGCTACCAGAAAACAAAGCGCGTCTTTCAACGTTCAGCTGTGCGATGGAAGGAGGGAAGAATATGTTCGACGCGCAAGGCATTCTACGAGGTAATTCCTCTTGGGTTCAACCATACTTTCTGGCTGATATTCCTCAGGGTTTCCTTGGGCTGATCTGCCGCCACAGAGTACTGTTGTTGACGTAGGGGGCAATATTGGTGCCCAGACTCTGGTCCTCTCGAAGGCTTTCCCGCAATTCCATTTTGTGGTGCAAGACCTTCCTGGGCCGATTAGACATGGAACAGAAGTATGCACCACTTACATTTTTGTTCTGTATATAATGTGTTTACATGGCACGTCGCTTCAAGTTTTGGAAGACGAACAATCCAGAGGCACTTGAATCTGGGAGAGTCGTTCTCAAAGGTCAGTCATATCAGCACTGTTGCAAGTCTCGATATCTGACGAGCCGCTGCCGGTAGAGCACGACTTCTTTGAAGTTCAGCCCGAGAAAGGCGCAGCTATCTATCTTCTGCGCATGATTCTGCACGACTGGGCAGATGCCGACTGTGTTCGAATCTTGCAATCTATTCGCAAATCCGCCGGGCTGAACAGCAAACTGTTGCTCGTGGAGGATCTGAGGCCGTACGCGTGCCGGGATACCACACCAGCAACCGAGATCATTGGCGGTGTTCCTCCTGCTCCTCCTGCGTCGTTGCTGCCGAACTGGGGCCACGCCAATCTCTTTGGGTATCTGTCGGATCTTGAGGTATGATCCTTCCGCCCATCTTCTGCCATACTTTCATAAATTCATAGTTTATCACAGATGATGGTCCTCATGAACGGTCAAGAGCGCTCGTTGTATCATTTGTCCAAGCTTCTCTCGAACGCTGGCTGGTCGATTGAGCGAGTCTACCGAGACGCCGATTTCAGTGCAGTGCACCATCATATTCTAGCCGGGCCTTGCTAGGATCACACATCACCTTGTGACGGACGAGTGCCTTACGCGTGTAATTAATCTTCCCGAACTTGGATCGTCTCCCAGCTCTTCAGTTAACCCCGTATCTCTGGGCTTGAAAACGGGGGCGATAACATGGGAAGTGAGGCTTCATGTGAAGTGAGGCATCATGGTGGGAATTCAAGCATCATGGGAAAGCCTGAAATCTCTAGAATGCACAATCAGAACAGGCTCGATAGCTTTCGCGTGCGTCAGTGGTACAGCGTGTTGTACCTCAGACAATTCATGGTCCACGGGTCACCTTCTCGTTGACCCCCCTACGGTCCCTACCTCGCGTCGAGCTGCCGCCTAGTTTGGCGTTCAATTCGTTGTACAGGCAAGCATAATATCCAAGCATCGGGTTCGACGGCGTTGTCTTGACCGTAAACCCTCTTCGATCCTGCAGGGTAACTGTGATGGAGCTGTCCATGAGTGCAAAGTTCGCTCTAGTGATAGCCTTTGTCTATTGTCTATGGGTATTTCGCCGAATTCGAGCGTCGTCAACAAAGCGTTATCCCCCAGGGCCTCCTGGGCATGTTCTTCTTGGGAATCTCTTACAAATGCCCTCGGAATATGCGATGATCCGCTTTCGAGAGTGGTGCAAGACGTATGGTATGTGTACTATGCAAGCACGTAGAAGCATTTGTGACGCGCTTTACAGGACCGGTTCTCCATCTCTGGGTCCCCGGACAATCCCTCATCGTGTTGGACACTCTTCAAGCGGCCGTCGATTTGTTAGACAAAAGATCGCGCATTTATTCTGATCGCCCAACATTGAGGATGCTGCGCGACGTGTAAGCATATTATTTCGCTCGCTCGTTTATTCTCATGACGGTGTTCTGGTGTAGCATTGGGTGGAATTGGAGTGTTGTCATGCTCAACAGCGGTGAACGGTTCCGAAAGCAACGAAAGGTTCTCCATCAGGGCATGAACGCGGATCACCAGCATTACACCGAACTGAAGGAGGATGTGTGTACAGCTTGCTCATCCCCATGTGTCAGACGTGCTCACATATCCATGCTCACAGGAAACGAGACGTTTGCTTCGCAGTCTTCTGAACGAACCAGAGGAATTCATGGAACATTGCGAGAGGTGCGTGTATATCGCAAAATTCATATTACGTGTTGAGCCGCAGCTTGTGTTCAGATGGGGACGTTCGTTGCTTTCTCGTATCACGTATGGTTACGATCCTGAACCGGTGCACGATCGGTATGTGTGGCTGGCGAAAGAGCTAGAACTGCTCATCGCGGACGTCGCAAGGCCCGGGGCATACCTTGTTGATACGTTTCCGATTTGTATGTAATCTTCTTCATTACTTATCCCAACCAGATCTAATGCAGTGTCATTTTGGCTTGGACTTGTCTATCATCCAGTACAATATGTGCCCAGCTGGTTCCCGGGCGCCGGCTTCAAGCGAAAAGCGAAAGTGTGGGCGAAGATGGTGGAGGAGGTACTGGAACCACCATACGAGGCCGTGATTCGTCAGATGGTAGGTCGATGCCACCATGTTTTCGTAGCGGATGAATGAACTAAACGTCTCAAAGAAAGATGGCCGTGCGCCACCGTCGTATGTCTCGCTGATGCTTAAGAACAAGCAAGACAGGTTGACAGCTGAAGATATCAAAGCTATCAAAGGTCTGTCATTTGTCGTGCCAATCACATAGAGCACTGCTCACCCCGATTCTCGAATAGAAACCGCTGCAATCGTTCATTTAGGTACGCTGAACTGATTTCAAATATCGCGCCAATATTAACTAGAAAAACTGGCTCATTAGCGGGGGCTAATAGCGTGAGTACCTAGGATTGGTATTATGACCGTGGACTCATATGTTTCATGGAACAGATCTATGCTGCCATTCAGTCTCTTTTCCTTGTTTTAGTGCTTTATCCTGATGTACAACGAAAAGCGCAGGAAGAGATTGACGCCGTCATCGGCTCAGACAGGCTCCCTGGGCTTAGTGATCGTCTCAATTTGCCCTATGTGAACTGCATCGTGTCCGAGATGCTGCGTTGGACACATTCTGTTCCCCTAGGTGCGTGTTCTCTCATCTAATTGTGGGTCATCGCTGGCCTGGCGGCTCTGACGAACGCACCGCACATGTAGGCCTGCCGCACGAGGTGCGGGAAGACGACTGGTACAATGATATGTTCATCCCGGCCGGGAGTGTCGTGATGGCAAATACGTGGTGAATCTGTTTGCTCTTATTCCTCTCTATTAAACACAGAAGTAACATGGTGACTGCTAGGTCGATGACGAGGGACGAAAGCATGTATGAAGACCCAGAGACGTTCAAACCGGAGCGGTTCGAGAACGGAGACGTACAAGATCCACGTGCCATCGTATTTGGTTTCGGAAGAAGGTCAGTGTTCTGTCTGCGTTCACCGCCTACATCATTCTCGTTGTGGAAATCGAACGGTCTTCACTCACAAATTTATCAACATACCTCTGCGCTGGTTTTTAGGATATGTCCGGGCATGAATTTTGCAGATTCGTCATTGTTCGTTGCGTTCGCCAACATCTTGGCCACCTTCAAAGTGTCGAACGCTGTTGGAGCAGATGGCAATCCTATCGTTCCTGCGATCGGGTACACGGGTGGTTTCACAGCGTGAGTACCGCGATATCACTGAGAGGAAGCCCACACTGATGAATGGAACACAGATACCCTAAACCCTTTGCGTGTTCAATTCTACCCCGCTCAACCATGGCAACGGAATTGATCAAGCACAGAACGGACTGAATGGCATCTGTACATGACATCCTACATGAATAATCCGCTGTACGAGACCATAATCATACAACATCCAAGATTTGACCACGTCTGAGCGGGACACGATGAATAATGCAAACTTCAAATAACAACCGAAATATCCAAGGGGTGGGTATAATTAATAAGCATTAGAGACAAGCCGACGATAAAAGCAGAACAAAATCAATTCAAGCATAGCCCATGCTCTGCATGTTCTTTGTGATGAACAAATCTGCACTCTTCAAGAGCCTAGTGACCCAATTGCCGAAACACAAACCCCAGAGTATATCCATATAGGCGGCGCCTCCACCCTATTGAAAAAAAAGAAGTTGGTGTCAAACACGACGGGCAGCTCGAAGGGATATGACTAACCGCTCCATTGGTCAAGAAGATAGCTTCGAACATCGACTTGTAGGTGGCACCCAGCGGCTGTCCGTTGAGGTAGCTCACGATGTTGATACAGATGGTCGTGACATGACCACCATATTTCGCAACTTGTTTAACCTCTTTCCAGTCCAGTATGTCACCGGCTGCAAACACACCAGGAACACCCGAGACCTGGAGCGTGGCATCTACCTTGACGTGCCCGTCTGCGGTCAAAACCTCTTCACCAAGCGACGCAATGTAGGCCGTGTTGGGTTTACCTCCTCGCGTAGGGATCTGTAATACAAGTAAGATCCCGACTTTGTTTAACATATCGAATGAGCACTCACAACAAGGTCTGCTTCCACGCGTTGTCCGTTGACAGTGACGACATTTGATGCGGGGTACTCGGGAATGTGGTCGATTCGATCATTCAGGTCGAGCAGGATCTGTCTCTGAGTCCAGCGATTGTCGACGTCGATGCGGAACTTGTCAGGGTAAACAGCCGAGAGAAGATGAGGTTCTTTGTGGACGATGGTGATCTTCTTGTCCTATGTTTGTTTTGTCAGCCTTTGCAACAGCAATGAGATCCGACAACAAACCGGATAAACGTCGCGAATTTCTCCCGCAAGTTCTACAGATATAAAAATGAGCAGGATATCGACAGACTCAAATTGGATCGCACCTGTTCCTACAGGACCACCGCCTACGATGGCGACACCCGTTGAGTTCTTGACTTTTTCCCTGTAAGATCCTATGAAGCGGACCGCGTCTTCCCGTAAAGGAGGTAAGTCAAGCCCTCCCTCCCAGAGACTGCCCGATGCCAATACGAGTACATCATATGGAACATCTGAGCCAATATCGGTAGTTACAGTACCACCAGCGCCACTGGGATTTTTTTGGATGGAAGTGACAGCAGCGCGAAGAATGGTGCCGTTACCATTGACGAGAAGCTTGTCGTAAGGGACGAGCACTCTCTCCTCGAGCTTGCCATCCGGAGATACGAGCATTCTGAGAGCTCCTGGAAGATGGAGATAGTACTCGCGAGGCGAGATGAGAGTCAGAGAATACTTGGCGCCATCGAGTTTCGTACAAAGCGTTCGCGCTATCTGTGCACCTGTGAGAGCAGTATGTCAGTCAGGAGGTGAGGTACATATTCTAAAGTAAATTTTACCTGCACCACCTCCACCGACTACAACGATGTTTTTCCTGGAGGACATCACCGGTCAACTTGCGATGAGGAGGGTGGCAAGCAGCAAGGCCTCTTCACCCCTGCCCATGGCCAACAGTAGACGCTGGAGAAGCAAACGTGGAACACGCATCATATGGATGTTTAACTTACCGTGTTCTGAGTCGAGACAATTTTCCCATACGTGCGCTATATCAAAGATGGAATCGAAAAGAGTTTGCGTCGAGTTCTAGTCAGGTACTGCAGTGGGCGCCAGAGAAGCAGGCGTGGAAACAGCACGTATCGTTTAGACACCAACAACCACTCACATTGCTATGCGTTGAGACAAATAATCCGTACATGGGCTACATCAAAAATGGAGCTGAGAAGACTTCATGTTGGGTTCTAGTCAGATGACTGTCAGGGACGCAACTCACACAACGTCCGCGCCGCGTTTGAGCGCCTATTTACTTACACAATTAAATATCAAAATCTTCCACTGACCTACCCCATCGGCAACGGAAGGCTCAGTAACGATGAACACAATCCTGATTTTCATACTCACCGGCTTGTCAGAAGCCTCAAGAGCATCCGAGCCGTGATCAAAGCTATTAGTACGCTTCTTTCATCCTGCGAGTGGCGCTCTATGCATTCATGGCTTTCACTGCCCTCCATCAATTGCACACTCTCATCGGCACGTCTCTGTCTACCATAGAGCGTGTGTACGCACAGGCGGACACTGCATATCCCTCATTAGACGATGTATACCAAGCCGCGTCCCCAGGAGAGCAACTTCTATTCCATCCAGAGGTCGCACACGCCTCTGCACTCATCATTTCCGCCGCGGAACAGATCATCGCATCAGTGAAGTCGCCACAGATTTCGCTATGTGACAGTTTAATGGCCTATCAGCTACCTGCGGCGCTTGCCTATGCGGAGCGTCTGAACGTCGTTGAGGCACTCAATGATGCTGGTCCCAGTGGGATGCACCTCAGCGAGCTTGCGAACATTACCGGCAGTCCTGAAGGAAGGCTGGGTAGGATCAGTTTAGTATCATTGACCGTCTTGCTTGTCAACTGATAGTTTCTACCGAACACAGAACAGGTAATGCGCTTGTTGGCTACGCATTATATTTTTCGCGAAGTACAACCCTGCCGGTTCATCAACAATCGGCTCTCTTCTCTCGTCGACACTGGACATCCTTTCAAATCACTGCCACTTCCGTGAGTTTGGGCGTGGATTGCCTATTGACGTGTGCACTCATAGGCCACACTATAGCTCCACCGCTAGCAAGTATCGTGACACCTCTGGCTCGGCTGCCTTCGTGGCTCTTGCGTTAGTATTTGTGGTCTATTTTCTGAACCAGCTCACTGTCTCGACGTAGGGGTGACGAGATGTTCAAGGCGGCGGCCTTTCAGACCGAAGCGTATATTGATTCACCGAACAAACACTCGCTCGCTCCATCTCACAGCGCCTTCTCTGCTGCGTTCGGCACGGACAAGCCCTACTTCGAATGGCTGAGTGAACCCGCCAACTCCAGATATCTCGACCGTTTTCGATATACCGTCCTGGGGGTATCGCTCTTCGAGCATCCCACAGCTTTGAATGACGGCAAGATTTCGATCCTCTGCGATCTTTCTTCTCACCTTCTAACATTCGTCTCATGTTTTGCACGTTCAGCGTTCCCATGGGGATCTCTTCCTATAGGTGGTCTTGTCGTTGATGTCGGCGGTGGGATGGGTCCTGCGACGCTGAAGCTAGTCACAGCCTTTCCTCACCTCAAGTATCTGATTCAAGACTTGCCGCCTGTTGTTGTTGCTGCCAATGATGTGAGTTCGTGCCTTGACCCAGCGCCACGAAGCCATCTGCTGACTTGTACGTATCCAGTATTGGGCGCGTGTGGATCCCGAAGCATGGAACTCCAAACGTGTGCGAGCTGTGGCGCACAATTTCTTCGAGCCTCAACCTATCAAGGTATTTTTTCCCATCCGTTTCTTCAAGTGAGCCGGTACCGCACCTCAGCAATTCTTTTTACTGGCTGCGGCACGGGATTGCAGAATGCCTAAACCCTGCAGCCTCTATTGCTCACTCATGCTGGTCCAGGATGCGGCTGTCTTTCTCATCCGAGCAGTATGCCACGATCACGGAGACGACGCCGTCATCAAGATACTGTCTCTATTACGTGCTGCTGCCCAACCCGGCACGGCCTTGATTATCGGAGATCACATCATGCCATACGCATGTCCGGATACTAGCCCTGCATCAGAGATTCCTGGTGCTGGTCAAAGGTTGGCTCCGCCTCCTCTCCTCGCGAACCTCGGAAAAGCAAGCGCAACAGCGTACTACATGGGCATGACGGTGAGCACAATCAGTTGTGTGGAATGCCGGGGACTTTAAGATATGCAAATACTCATCCTCATCCAACGTATTGGGTATCTTTGTTATCGCAGATGCAAACCATGTTCAACGGCAAGGAACGAACTTTGGCGAGTCAGGTTGCGATATGCAAAGAAGCAGGGTGGAATGTACAAAGGACCAGTCTGAACGCTATCTCCCGTTTTGGCTACCTCATCGCTTATCCGATGTAGGAGTCATTCAAATTCTCCCTACATCTTAGTCGTACATTGAGTATTGAACCATGTTATCATCGTCGGCACGCGCATCTCCCGGTATTTATGACCCGTAGGGTGTATATGCCCTTGAACAGCGTCATGACTGGCCATAACAGACGGTCTGGCCTTTATGCCATATAATTATCTCGCTCCCACCACTCGCGCACTCCACACCCACGCGTGGCTCCAAGTTACTCAAGGACCGGCGGGAACTGTGATACATCCACAACGCAGAGTGATGTGATAGCAATGTTGTGGCTGGAATACGGGAGAAGGAGCGTCGGGGGAGGTGCCCGAAAGAAGCGGTTACATGTTGGGTTCGATCGTCGATTGTAACTGCGCTGGCAGCGCGGGAAGTTGAGTTACTTTTTGGATCATTGGGGCAGTCAGCGGACGTGTAGAAGTTCTGAAGCTTAATTTACATCCAGAGGGACTTGAATCCGGATAAGGCTCCGTGAGAAAACACACCTAGGATTAAGGCAATGGCGCGTCAAAAGTCACAAGAATGAGTTAGAGGCTGTGCATCAGTACAAACCCGTGAAGAGCCGTGATGCCTCGTTCATATCTTGCATGAAGACGGGAAGAGTGACTTCCATTAGAACTAATAGATATAATTCGAGGGAGTAGCGGGACGGAGCGGGAATATGTAACAAAACGTGCAGAGACACCATTAAACTGCGGGGATATCCACCACGGACCCCGTCTCGGAAGGACACTTATTGGAAGGCTGCACACCACTGGACTGGATGATAAGCGTCGAGCCACCCTAGACATCAGGCATGTCGTGTCAGCTTTGAACCCGCTCTCTTGTAGTATGATAAACTTACATTGTAGCCCTGGGGAAGCACGAGGGCATTTTTTCCACCATAAGACGTCCGCCTGAGCTCTGTGCTGCCATCAGAAGCAATGTTATCATTTATCCAGCGATTGTGGTTGGGGCTATTCAAGGGACCCGTCGAACCGTACATCGCATCGCGAAGATTACGACGCGAGTTGAGCCTAACAAGACAATGTGAGTCACTAGAACGCGGTTATGAACACCAAGATTTGGGACTTACGTTGCGATAAGTGCGTTCGTGTACATACGTCCCAAGGAAAAATGCATAGCCTACACAACGTGAATTCGTATTAAGCTCTCGGCAAGAGATGAACTCATTGACATGGACACTTACGATGAAAATGAACGTGTTGGGGCGAGCAAGATACTACGATACAGCGGTGACGTTGTATTGGCTCATGTTCATTCTCAGTTGACAAGTAAGAGCACATACCGCTATGAGACACGCAAGGGCGAGCAGACTGCACGTAAATGACCATAAGTTATCAAAATATCGAAAGAAACCTATGATAACAGACCTAGTAGCCAGACCTGTGGCGATAGTATACCGAATGACACGAGAGAGGATGGAGTTGGTCCTAACACGGCGAGAGTGAGAGACCTCGATTAACAATAATTCCGAATGATGAGATACTCACTTATCAAAGCCACTCTTTCCTCTCCGCAGGTAATTCGCAAGCAACACGGCCATGATTAGGTCAACTATATGGACCGGTGTTGAATAAGTTTGTAAAAATAAGATGAAACGCCGATAAAACGATGGAAAGACAACTTACCCCCGGCACCGATCGAGAACACGGCAATAACCTCAGGAGTAAAATTACCAAACGAGCTCACCAACGGGACGCTGCTGATTTGAATCGACATTGCAACATCCAGTCCTAACGTGGTCAAACATCCCGCAAGCAAAAACATAGTTATATAGATATTCTTGTTGCTGAACACCCAGATACTGTTCGGACGTCAGCTATCAATGGATACCATGATAAAAAGAAACGAAAACTTACCGCTGCAAGAAGAAGCATTGACAGACAATCGTCGCAAGCCCGACGATAACCAAGTGAAGATCCAACTCTTGAGTAGAGTATTGGAGCGCAGGAGCGTTACCCCACTCCGTCACTAGATAGTGATATGCAGAATCGGCAATAAGAACGAGATGCAGGACATCAAGACACCTGCATTACTGCAAATTAGTTTAGACTCTCGTCTCAAGATACATCATACCAAACGCCCGCAACCTGCAAAATTGAAGGCCGGTCAGTGTCTGAACCTCGGGGTGTTTACGTACACATACAAGAAGCTTCTTTTTCCAAGAGTCATTAGGGAAACTCTCGTAATAGATGTAGGCCTGTACGGTAAGTACACCCTGGAAGCTATTGCAGGTATCAGCAAGTGCATTGAGAGGGAGCTAAGATCAACATACAAGGTGGCGAAGAGCAGGCCGATGAGCATCGCACCATAAGTGGGGTCCAAGGGTCCGGCCATATTGTCTTACGCTGTCTTTGCTGCTGGCTCTAACGTACAGATAAGAGGTCAGGGAGGTGGCAGTCTTAAGGGGAAGAGCGCCTTCAGAGCCACCTCTCATGACCTCCGCATTTTTCTCCGCGAAGTTTCTACTCCTCTGCCGCGCTTAGTGTCCGGATAGCAGAGAGCGCATCTTCTAAAAAGTGCGCTCCGAACTAGCACGGCACCACCAGCGACTAGGACTTACTTGCAGTAGATCATCAATGCGGGCTGTACGAACCTTCTCGGATTTGACGCCGAGCTGCCAATACCAGCGCTAGGCGTGCCGCGGGCGGGCAAGATTGGTCAGCTGGGCAGTACAGCTTTGACTCGCTCTTTCAGCATGTACGCTCACAGGGTCGCAACAATACTCACAATCCGGATGCGGTGTGTGGCTGCGATGGATAGATGAATGATCTCTTGAGTTTCTTGCCATGCGGTGAGCCGTTTCACCGGGGATCTTGCCATCCATGTCTAATTGAGCTTGATCCTGTTCATTGGTGTACTGTTGCCTAGCTCATGCCCTCACTGCCGCTCGTCAGGCTCTGTTGGTGCCGCGCAGAATTCGTCATTAGGTCTTCAAAGTCCCACAAAACCATCATAGCCATCATGCTGGTGATCCTCATAGTGAGAAGGAAATTCCGTTTATACTCCTTTTCAAGAAACATGCCACGCTCATCGTGATACTGCGCGATTTGCTGTTGGGCCAGTACCTTTCATACTCCTGCTCATGGAAATCCACAATCATTATGAAAATTTACGTGTGACTCGCCGAGTTTTGGGGAGACGCAATGACTTGCGGTTTTGCTCAAACAAATCCGTTCGAGCCCCGGACAGACAGAACAGTACTGCTTGGTTTTTCCCAGGATCGACCTCACTTCGTGGACCTCGAACCGCGAGCCGTAAATTTTAAACCCTTACTATTGAATGCGGCCACGGTTATCTGAATTGGGTTCATTCCTGTGAGTCGTCTCAAGACCTTTCATTCGATTCATGCGCTTTGTGTCCTGTTTCTTGCCTTGACGGCTTGTACTCCAATTGGATACAGGATTAATTTGTGATCGAGCGTTGTTGGACAAATCGAGAGACGGCGGTTCCCTTTTGGAGCCATGTCCTCAAGCATTTGTCCCGTCAGTATTGCTGGTGCGTGTGTAGCTCGCAATTGCTTCAATATAATGACGGCTTACAGAGATGCTCAATGAGCAAGTATCAAGTCCGCTTTGATCTCTTCAAGCCACTGCATTCCTTCTACCATGGCGCTCTCTGAGCGGGAGTAATGTGCCTGGATCTTGCTGATACGCAGTGATTCATCTCTCACAGATCTGGCGGGTCCTGCAGCAAACTATGGACTGTGATCTTTACGTGGGTGGCATCTCACCTACCTGGTACGTCCTGGGAGCGGGCACGTGTCTAAGGCGTTCTCTATAAAGCGAGGGCTCAGCTAAGTGGTACACCAGAGGTGGTCATTTCATTCTCTCCCTCAGGACCTTCTTCTGAAGCCTTTAGCTCGTGTGGCACTGTGAACCGAAGCGTGACCACTACAATGGCCGGACCTCTGGACCCCACTTATGGCGCGATGCTCATCGGCCTGCTCTTTGCCACCTTGTACGTTTATCACAGCTCCGAATGCTACCTTTCAAAACACTTGCTGATATTTGCAACAGCTTCCAGGGTGTACTCACCGTACAGGCCTACATCTATTACGAGAGTTTCCCTAATGACTCTTGGAAGAAGAAGCTTCTTGTATGTATTCATAAACACTCTGAGAGATCCAAACACCGACCGGTCTTCACTTTTGCAGGTTGCGGGAGTTTGGTATGCGTGTTGTGTCTTCAAGCGAAGGTCTGAACTCATTTATAGTGATGCAGGTGCCTTGACGTCTTGCACCTCGTCCTTATTGCCGATTCCGCCTATCACTACATGATAACTGAGTGGGGTAACGCTCCAGCTCTCCAATACTCTACTCAAGAGTTGGATCTTCACCTGGTCATTGTCGGGCTCGCAACAATTGTCTGTCAATGCTTCTTCCTACAGCGGTAAGTCTGAGCTTCTCTACATCATTTCCTATCAATATCTGATGTTTCGGACAGTATCTGGATTTTCAGCAACAAGAACGTCTTTATTACTATGTTCTTGCTTGCGGGCTGTTTGACGACGTTAGGACTGGATGTTGCGATGTCGGTCCAAATCAGCAGCGTTCCGTTGGTGACCTCTTTCGGCAACTTCACTCCCGAAGTCATCGCCGTGTTCTCGATCGGTGCCGCAGGTTCGATACAGTCTTGACATCTGTGTGTGCTTGATGTGAACGCTTACAATCCATCTCTCAATCTCTCAATCAGTGGATCTACTTATGGCAGTCATACTGGCATATTACCTGAGGCGGGGCCAGAGTGGTTTCGACAAGTACGTACGAACCTCTTCTACTACTGACTGTATTGATGTATTACCCTCAGGACCAAATCCCTTGTTTCGCGCATCATCCGGTACACAGTCGCCACGGGCCTTGCCACGAGGTCAGTTCGTTTCCTCTACGCCGTGCTGTCAACCAATGGTTTGACCGTACTCTTGTAGTATGCTTGCCATCGCATGCCTCGTCGCGGTATGTGTATCCCGAATCTAAGCCATAGTTAGCTGTATCTGATGCGAATGTCTCTTGTTGTTTATCAGTATCTTCTGAGGCCCAACACATTCATTTTCATTGTAGGTCTCCATGCTCGCTAGGTCTGCGATTTAAACTAACGTCTGTCTAAGGCCATGCACTTCTCTCTCGGCCGGATGTACACCAATGCCTTGATCGCAACGTGCGTTATTAGGTCATCTATGGATTCACCGGACTGACACCGGGACCTTTATAAGGCTTAACTCGAGGCGCAGTCTTCGCTCGATCAGCAGTACGATTGGTGCTCAAAACATTCCTCTCAACCGTTGGGCCAACGGAACTGGCGGTTCTCCACTGATGACTCCAGAAGGCAAGACGTCATTCGGCAAGGGTTCCGAGGGACAGGAGTTCAGTGTAAGATATCTGTACACTTCTGAGCAGGAACTTGCCATACTGACTCGTGTACTTACAATGCAGGTTGGTTCAACACTCGTCATTCAGTCTTTGGGGAAGGTTACCTCCGAGTCTGCATCCATGGGCGAGGTTCAGGCGGTCTAAGCTCTCTAACTTCTCTAACTTATTATATCATGTCCCTCGTTCGTCATGCCAACTATTTATACTCACCTTGCAATGATTCACCTCCATAGCGAATCTGGTCTTTAAACAGGTTGTTAAAGCTACAGATCCACTGATAGTATGATAACTGATTCATGCGGGCCATGCATCTGTGTGTGAATGCTCATCGAGTATCAGTAAGATATTGTGGTGCCCTTTTGTTCCAGAACAGATAGCTGATAGAGATGAACCACCACCCACTTTCAGTAGCTCCGAACCAATCGCATGTCACACGCACCTATCACTACTGTCCTGAAAGGTACATGTCGCCTCACGAAATATACATATACACGGAGAAACTTGGTAGACATGATACAACATTCTTTCTCGCTTTGACCTCTCATCCGAATGACTTTCAAGACCCTCAAGGCATTGCACTCCATCATCGGCGATGCAATAGCAGCACTTGAAATGAGGTTCCAAGCCGCAGGGCTCGATTACCCGTCTCTCGATGCGCCGTACGAAAACAGTGCTTCTCAACTGCTATCGGAGGACCCAGAGGTCATAGGCTCGACGAACCGAATTGTAGCCGCCGCAGATCATCTCATGGCTGCAGTCCGATCACCCTTCAGCACCGTCGTTCATTCGGGCATGGCTGTAGGTTTTTTGTGCATCTGTCTCTCGTCGGTCTGAATGTTCTCTCAAGTTTCTGCTTCCTGTATGCCTCCGAGAAGTAGAGGCTGCTCATGTGGTTGAGATACTGAGAGGCTCCGGTGAGAAGGGTATGTCCACAGACGAGATAGCGTCGCACACTGGCAGAGATCCTACGAAACTGGGTACGCAATCAAATCAGGAGTGTTGTCATGAATGTTACTCAAAGGCGTAAAATATGTACAGGGCACATCATACGGTTTCTAGCAACACATCACATATTCCGAGAGGTCGCGCCGAACCGTTTCACGAACAACAGGTTCCGACTTCTTACCTAATGAATTCGGGGGATTAGATTTTGACGCAGATGAGATAGAACGTCTTCTTACTTTGACACAGGAAAGACAATACAAGACATTGTCCAAAGGTCCGTCTTCTATATACTTGCCTCCGGTTCCGTTCTTTGATCTGTAATAGTCCTTCGAAAAACTCGAAGTACGAAGGAACTTTAGGGATGGCAGCATTCTTGGCCGTCGCGTAAGTGACGAAGTACTATATTTTGCGTGATCGAAGACGTCTCAACCGTATATTACAGGGGTGACGAGTTCCTCAAATCCGCTAGTCATTTGAGTGAAGTCATGGAACACCCTCAATGGGGGCATTCTCGTCTCCCAACGCAAACAGCGTTCAATTCGGCGTGGTCCACAGACAAGGGATTTTTTGAGTTCATGCAGGAGGACCAGAACAAGTTGAGATTGGAACGTTTGGTCCATGCCTTTCGACCTACGGAACTGTTCTCGACTGTTAGTTCTATTGTCAACTGTGCGTATGAAGTTCAAGAAAACTCAGATATTCACCAATTTTCTGGCAGGCTTCCCGTGGGCTAGTCTTCCCGAGGAGGCCATGATTGTCGATGTCGGAGGTGGATCCGGACGGGCTATGACGATCCTGTCTGAGAGATTTGCTTCCTTGAAATATGTTGTGCAAGATCTTCCCCGAGTCTGCGCTCGAGCAAGAGAGGTGAGTGCTATATCATGGCGTTTACTACGTATTGAAGACTGAATCAAATTCCGTAGACAGTAGGAGACGCAGGAGCGGCAATAAAGTTCCAAGGTACCCATTTGCATATTCCATGACTCGTGTTGACCAGGTTCTCTACAAAATGCAGACCACGATTTCTTTGAGCCGCAACCGATAAAAAACGCAGCCGTGTTTTATTTACGCACCGTTCTCCACGATTGGTCCGATTCTCATGCCATCGCCATCCTCCGTCTGCTTCGGGACGCGGCTCAGCCAGCAACGAAGCTGGTCATTGGCGAGCATTTGCTATCCACGGCTTGCTCCCGAGAAGAGGAACATCAGCTTGAACATCAACGGGTAGACGGACAACCTCCTCCACCCTTGTTAACGAATCTCGGCATTGCCAACTCTATAGTATACACTTCGGACATGAACGTAAGTTTATCGTCATGCCTCGTTTTGTCACTGATTTGACAAGTTACATGCACCATAGATGCATGTCTTACTCAACGGTCAAGAGCGTATGTTGGACGAGATGGTCGCCCTCGCGGGCCAGTCTGGGTGGAAGATAGAAACCGTCTACACGGAGTCAGTAGGGCTATTCACCCATTTCGTAGCGATTCCTGTTTGAGATCACGTACAAATATGTGCGGTGAAGCATTGAATATTTGAGATAGACAACATCCCAGATGACATATAGGACATCATGCAAAGACATCAACGACAGTAATACCAGACCTCTTGCACAGCCCGTAACGACGTTCAGCGCTTTCTTCGGATGTGGAAGTGTCGTATGCCCGCGTACCGTCCAGCCGATCGCAAGGCTGGTAGATTCTTGTGCCATAGTCTGTACGATGTTGTATCTAGTGACTGAGAGCATGAGACAGTTCCTGCATAGATCCTTCGGAAACAGCTTCGTCACGAGCATTGATTGGTTTGATTCTGCATATTTAATGCAAAAATTCCCAGAGCCTTTCGTCCCCAGATGCTTCTGACTGAGTTACAGACAGCTTAGTGGCAAGAAACGGACGAGGAATAGAGCGGCTCACAGACTAGAAGAGCTAAACGAGACATTCGGGTCTACGGGATTGCGTATGTCAGTAGATGAACTCCAAGAGGAACGTATACCTCCAATAGACGAGTTGCAAGGCCACATTGTGACACTAGCTAGTGCCATTTCGTGGGGGTAACTGATGAAAGTCAGGACTCCCTCGAGATATATCGATTGAGAGGAACTGGATTAGTGACTTGACTTGGTGTAGCTAAAACCTAGAAACCGCCGAAACAATAGCTGTGCAAGCCAAACGTAAAGGTTTACATCACTTATATGTAGGCAAGGCCCTCAGAATGTATAAGTTCGAAGGTCGAGGTAGGAGGAGGAGTCTATGGTATTCAGCCAACCTCGGTAGGAGTGTCGGCCGTTGCCGAGGAGTTTGTTCAGTGAGCCAAACACACACACACACACACACACACACACACACACACACACACACACACACACACACACACACACACACACACACACACACAACGCCTCAATATCCTACGACGAGGTAAATTTGGTCATTCATACTTTGACAGAATAACAGTTCTCCTCACCGTATGTGTGTTGCCTTCGACGGCACAGATCTATGCGTTAGTATCACGCGACAGCGTTCACCCAAGAGAATCTCAGCTCCGACATTTTCGCTCATAGCCACCCCGGTTTCCTAACATGCCTCCGAATGCAGATTGCGTGTCACCAGCACAGATTGTCACTATGATAGGAACTAACTGGGTGACAGTGCACATACGATAAGCGTTGGAGACTATTGATAGGTAAAAAGTGAGTACTGCCGTCTCTGTCTTTCATACTATGTAAAGCTGTACATTTCCGCTGGTGTTTCAGATTCGTTGTCAATCATGGAACTCTTCTTACTTTACAAATATCGTAATATCAAGATTTTACATCCACCTTCCGCCCTTTTAAGACGGCTCAACACCCGAAGTCTGACCGACCGTGCTTCTGACCCGGATCTCCCTCATCCCTATTACAGTACACGCAACATACTGTGCAGCACGCCACCAACAGATAAATTCAATGTAAGTTGATTGATGTCGTTTTTTACCCACTTTCAACTCTATTATCTCAACTAGAACAGTTATAGCGTGTCCAAAATAGGTCGGGCAGCGGACAACGCGGTCGCCAGTGTAAGCATCATGATGAGAGAGTGAACTCTGACCCTAGATGCGTAAGTCTTTGTCTTGAAAATGTTTACACGTGCGCCTCTACCTTTATTTCTATCCAGCTGAACAAGTCAAGTTTACGCTGGAACGCGGTCCCTTCAGTGTCAGGTTATATTCTCTCGAATCCGGTTGTTACTCCTGGTTATCTTCTCCTCATCATATTCAGCTCGATATCATGCATCGCCGGCTGTTCCTGGGTTTAGAGATGCGCAAGACCTGTGTGGGGGTATGGCATCTGATTTTGATACTGTATTATCCGGATTGCTCAAAAGCTCGCTCAAGATGCTATTGTGGGTACTATCCCACTTCAACACCCTCCCCACAACCAGTCCAGTCAATGTCGCTTTCAGCGACACAAACTCAAGGTTTTCGTTCGGTGACTATTGCACAATATGTTGGAGGTGCGTTCTTCATCTCGCCGCTGGCCATTTCTAACTTCGGTCCATCGTAGCGGTTGCCGTGACATCCTTTCTGTGGGATAGCGCGCTGACGTTCGACGAGGAGGTTGCATATATCTGGAAACGGTCTAAACGAGACCTTTCTCGTATATGTTATCTATGGCTTCGATACACTACTGCCATCGGCCTGATTTACGGTGCATGTTGTGAGTAAGCACAACTAATCATGGTACGATATGCTAACTCAGGCCACCAGTGATGAGTGGGAATTTCTCAAGGTCGTCTTTGAACGACATGGTAAGCAAAACCTTATCTAGATCAATGACATGCTTAGGATACTGAACATACCGCTCCCAGAGGTGAGTCCTCAGCGTCATTACTTCAAGCACACAAGTCCTCTGAGGTTCCGTATATCTAGATGCAAAGCAGCCTATACCACAATATCTACTCTGGCCGCAATATCTATGGCTACTGCGAATGGTATCAGTACAGTTAACATTACGCAGATGTGAGCACTGACCAACTCCCCCTGAAAGGTTGTCTGGGCTCACGCATGCTGGGCCTTTGGGAGGATGGGCGAACTCCCAAGCTTATCCTGCTTATTTCATCCTTCGTAACAGCTGCAGGACTCTGCGTTTCCTTCATTCTGGCTGTGAGAGCGATTTTTGGTCAGTTGGTCATAATGAAATTCAAATCATAGTATTGAACGGGTGTGCAATCTCTAGATGCAGCGCATTACGACCCTTATCTAGGGACGTGCATGTTAGATAAGAGTTTGACCGCACTGAGCGGTGTGTTCATATCTATAGTCAGTTCAGTCGAATATACCTCTAATGGTCTCAAAAAGCTCACCTGGGTTAGATTGTGTTCGATATGGTTACCGCAATACTTGTCGTAGCCAGTGCGCTCGACCGCCCATATCGTGAACACGTCGAAATCATCGGACGACTGAAACGTGACGGCGTACTATCATTTTTGGTGCGAGGAGTTCCATTCATCTCGTCTCATCGCAATCGAATTCAAGACGCATACTCTCGCAGATATCATTGGGTCAGTGCCACATCTGCCTACATGCTTCGTCACTTGACTCGGAAACACACACAGCTCTACTACTTGTCATGTTAATAGTCACCTTGCTGGGCGATGTAAGACTCTTCAGTTGCAGTTTGCTGCGGACTAACTCAGAAGACTATCTTCCAGCCCAATAGAGTATTCCAAGTGGCCTTGTATGTCAATTTTGTTTAAGTTCCGCGCAGATATCAAGGCTCAACGATCTTCTCAGTATCATCTGGTCGTTGAACAGCGTTGTTGTGTGTCGGCTTATACTCAGCGTGGAGGCTATACGATCGTTCTTCTCCTCCCGCTCCAGTGTGGTGACGGACGTCTACGAGATGCGGGCTCATTAATCATTTAACATAGGCTAATGCACTTTCGTGTATTTATTGAACTATGATGCTGAACGTTTTAATATTGAAAGAGCCGTTCGATGCAGACGAGCCCGAAACAATGCCACTACGGTACCATGTCACTATGCTCCCTAGTAGTAGATGTTACATCCCATGGTGTTAAACGGCGTCACCCATCTATATGCGGGCACTGCTCCGGAGACTGGGAGACTGCAACGGCAAGGCACGAGCTTATTCATCTTGCTACGATGTTTACGCTTACTTTCTGAATTCGCTTAGTATCTGGTACCTTAGGCTCGGGTTGGTGAGCCCTGTGCAGACACTCAGCTGTGAGAAGCACAGGTCGAAGGACAATGACATTCTGAACTGTTCGGCAAGCGATGCAGGATCCGAATCTCGTACTGTCTATCTAGATATCGCTGCACCTGTATTCTCTTATCAACGTTTGTGATACCAGCTCGTTCATTGCTTTTACTCAGATTAGCTTGCTTAGCGGTGATGATCATCCTGCAAGGTTTCCAGAGTGGGATGTAAGTTTGAGCGTTCTGGACACCATATTAACAATGACGCACCTGAGAAATCCGTAGCATCCTTCACAAAGAGGACCTGTCGTCCGGCGATTTCGTCCAAGTAGCCGAAGCGGGCATGAAGGAAGGTTGCAGCCTTCCCCAAGTTGATACCTCCAGATTCGGGGCATACCGTCACTAGGAAGACCACCTTCTCGACACTACGCGGCACACCCTGGTCTGCGAGCAGCGCTGGAGGATAACGAAGTCGGAGCCGTTGCTCGAGAAAATCAGAAATTGCATCGAAATGTGTGCCTTCGTATATCTGCCGTGCCGAAAACGGAGAAATGTCAAACGTAACACGCTTTATCTTGGCAGTTCCCGATCCAATTTCCGAGAGGATCCAGTCTATCCAGGACATAGTAGTAGACAACAATTCGCTTATGGTGAAGTGAAGGTGTGTTAGTCTATGGTTCAAGCCAAAGCCGATGTAGTCGCCTAGTGCTGTATAACACGAGAGAATGAGTGATTTCCCTTGTGGAGACTAACGATTCCACGTACTAGGTTGCCCAGGAATGATCAGAGTCGCATCATGAACGAGTCCCAGCCTGAGAGTCTTGAGTGATCCTCCTGCAGCAGCCAGCAAACGACCGATGTCGGACAAGTATTTGACCTCCACATGGCTAAGCTCTACATTCTCTAACGAATTCCAGCTAGAATTTGACTGAAGCCATCCGATGAGCGTTTTCATGTGACACAACGGTCCTCCCATCTGGAGGTTCTTCAATTCGATGAGCGCACGTAAGGGCTGAACTGAGTCGTCGGCGCGTTTGGTGGTAACGTGTTTAAGCACCAATGTGAGGATTCGGAGGCGGAATGCTGTCACCACGTCGTTCATTTCGTGCAAATCCCCGAACATGCAGTTGTTGAAAGCCAGCTCCTGGACAGACTCAAATGCGCCCAGGCCGCGTACGAATGCTGGGAACTCCTTGATGGACGCGTTCCACCCCTGGATTCCCTGGAACTGCAAGGTACGCACGCCGGGGAGGTGCTGAGCAAGTACACGGGGGACTTGGTCGATCCATGGATTCGGAGTCGGGTCCTTGGGCATCGGGTGGATACAGAGGACGCGAACGGCATGTCCTATGCATGCAGTTTGGGGCCGACGGAGGAGTTCACAGAAGCTTGATAGGGATTTCAGTGACCTGATGGTGACCGTGTGGAACTTCGTGGCTTGTGCAGGTCCAGACCATGCTCGACAAGTGTGCAGTAAAGCCCTCAGCGTCCATGGATCGGAGCGAAGCCAGCCGAAAATCGAGAGTAAGATTTCGGCGGGCATGTTTTGTGCAACCGACACGGGTGGTAACATGGCCCAGTCTCCTATGGGAGCAGAAGAGTGGCGATACATAGATACGTGTTTAAGGCTGAAAGGAAGGTTGAGCAACAACAAAATTCATTGGAGCAGAGACGAACCTTGGTGACTGTGTAAACGATAATAGAGCAATTGTCTAAGAGAAAAGATGCAAACTTCGAGGAGCGAGAATTGGCTTTATATATACTTCACAGATTTATGGCCATGCTCGGGAAGATCACTTTTCCATCTTCGTTGTTTGACGATGCGAGACAAATAGCGCCTCAGGACAGGCGGAGCGTATGAAGCAATTGCAGTGGCACAGCGGATCAGTTCAAGAAACGAGTTGGTTGCTCTCGCATAGCCCGCGTGAGTGAGTGGCCCTTGTGGCCTGATAGTAACGAGTATGAACCATGTTGATCTGGGGTGCTTATTCGATATAATCAGCGACACTTGGCCTCCTGGGTTGTTTGATGAGAGTTTGTCTTCAAGATGTCCAAGCGCGTCGACGGCGGTAGCGCGAAGGTATAGCGTTATGTCTAGCGCCAAGAAACCTTCACATAACGGCACTGCATCACAGCAAAACCTCATAAACGGTGCATTTGGGTACAGCTTGACTGTCTTTGCAATCACAAAGACCTATAAACAATCATGCAATGTGCGATGATGTAGGTGCAAGTAGAGCCAAATGTATTCTGTCAAACCTTGCCGCTGACGTGCGATATCAGGTTGACCCAAGAGCTATGCTGTAATGCTGTATTAATTCCATGCTGAAACGCTTCAAACCTGAATTCCTAGTATCATGCAAACACCTCAACTCCTGTGAATAGGATTCCAGCTAACAGCTCCTCTGGACCCGCGATCTAGCGCGTTCAGTCTCTTCATGTCCTCCTCGCTCAGAGTGAAATCGTACAGCTCGGTATTGGATCTGATTCGCGTGGGATTGGAGGATCTAATGAGCGGGATGAACCTGTGCGAGAGCTTGTCAGGCTCCGGCCTCGCTTAAGACACGAGGACTACGTACCCGCTCTGCAGGGACCATCGAAGCAGAACTTGGGCCGGCTCTTTGTTCACCTGCAAAAACGATGAACAACACGCGTGAGCCAGTGACATGAGCGGCCACGCACCTTCTTCGCGATGTCCCCCACTACGGGATCGCTTAGCCTGCCACGCAGAACGGGGCAGTATGCCTCGACTTGTACATTGTTTGCCCTACACCAATCTACGATCGGTTTCTGTTGGCAAAACGGGTGGAGCTACAAAAAAACATGTGAGCGAGTGCCAGCCATGCTACAGGTGGTGCTAGATCTTACCTCGATCTGGTTCACCGAAGGCAATTCGTAGCCTGCCTGCTTGATCTCCTCAAGATGAGCGACGTTGCTAGGGCGGAAACTGGGTGAGTATCACAAGCTTCGCTGCAGGACGAATACTGACTAGTTGGACACCCCAATAGTGCGGACTTTGCCCTGTTTCTTAGCGTCGATGAAGGCTCGCCAGGTTTCCAGACGATGCTTAGTGCCCGACGGAGGGCTGTGAATCAGGTACATGTCCAAGTAATCTGCTGAATTGTTGAATTTTCTGCAAGCGGATAATGAATACATTGCCTTACCAAATCCCAGCCGTCTCAAAGATGTGTCTACCGCAGATAGCACGTTTTTGTATCCCCCAGACGGAACCTTGCTCGCTGCACAAGATCATCAACCATTGATATTCTCGCATGCTACCGCAATACTCACTCACGAAGACCTCCTCTCTGTTTACCCCACTTTGCCTTATCGCTTCTCCCACGTCTTCCTCGTTGCCATACATTTGTGCAGTATCAAAATGTCTTCAAATGATGCAAATGATGGTTAGCGATACGCTCTCAGATACATGATTGGCTTCTACCCTTACCTATAGCCCACTTTCAAGGCTTCCAAGACAGACGGGACAGTGAGCTCTGAAGGGTCTTCATATTTCCCGAAGCCATAGGCTACACCGAAGCCAAGTCTTGGAATATTGAACCCTACGCGATAAATCGACCTCAGCCGTTTCTAACCAGAAGACTTGTCGAGTTGACGCACCAGAAGTAAGACGAATAGTAGAGTTGAAAGTGAGAGCGGCCATTGCGATCCCCAACAGTCAGTGATGCACAGGGCAGAGTGTAGTTGATGAAGCATCAGTAAAACCTGACCTGCCAATATAATACGTTATCATGTAATATAATGGTTATCAGCCAGATAAGGTCCAGCCCTCACACTTATGAGAATTTAATGCGCTTCTCAAAAAATCCAGGATTATATGGTCGTCGGGCCACATTTTATTCCATTATAATCCCGCCCAGACCATTATATGCCTGTGCGCGCACCATTATTTGACAATCAAATTACGGCGGGCTTCTCCCAAGCAAAACAGCTCGCGGACCCAATTCACTCTGTGAGCTGAGTGCCGTTGTTTATCACAACGGCCAAGTTGTGCTTAATTGGGGTGTCTCGAGCGAGAATCGAACCTAAGGCTCACCGAAGCTTGGGCGCTTACGCGAGACTGACTACTCGCCGATAATACCACTCCACCATGCGGGACATATTATTAACCGTGTGAACCAACCATATGAACCCACTTTCTGGCGCCTACTTGCGCTCGCCATCAGTGCAAGTGAGATACCCTGAAATCTCCTCTCTCGCGGACGGGTCTTCACACCGCTTTAACAGATGGGTGCATCCCATTGCCCACCTGCGTCATGCTGCGTGATGTCTGCGCTGACCGCTTCCTTCTATCATCTTGGTTGCAAAGAGGTGGCACATTGGCTTGTGCCGCTGTGCAAGTCAGGGTGATGAAAAGTCACGACTCACGAGGCACGCGCACTTGTAAGTTGTACAATGTGCGTGTCACGCCTGACTATACCGTTGATATGCGAGCCTGCGGGCCTGTGGTGAACGTCTCCAGCAAGACAACACCCCCTTAAACAGGGTGTTATTTCAAGTGGCGCCGGCGCGTGCTCCTTTGACCTTGGTGATGGACATTCCATTCACTACAGTTGCGGGTTATCTGAGCAGAGCATCGGAAGGTGGTCTCACGTGTTACAAGTTAGGCCTCATTTTATTTCATTATGACAGCTTATGAGCAGGCCCCCGCTGTGCATAAGCCGTCCTAATGGAATAAAATGTGACCGCCTACATTATAAGGTGGTATCAGGAGGAGCGCTTGCAAATATAATCGATCATCAGCGCTTACAATGTGATCACCATGGTTATTTTCTCAAATAACTCCGTATATGGTACAGGTACGCTCTTAATAACCTCTAATATTGTTCATAAGTGCCATACTG
>JAAIFI010000312.1:0-37228 GCA_011032875.1 Phlebia tremellosa
AAGCGAACCGCGCGTTCATGAGTGAAATCTTACCACCATTCGATTATTTATTGAGTTTTCATCCAATCGATTCTCTCAAAAATATTAACTAGCCCTCGAAGACAGTGTATAAGCATGCGTGTATTTTATCAGAAATAACGGAGGAGTGTGGAGAGCTCTAGAGCAAAATGTTGCATTACTAGTCCAGTTGCATTACTGGTCCAAGTACAGTATCCAAAGCCGATGTAAATAAGTGTAAGAAACCAGTAACTTACATAGTAACTTACATGCCGGTAAGTTACATCGGACTTTCTTCCGCAACACTAAGAGGAGTCGCAGTGGACACATAAGCGCCCTTGATNGAGGAGTCGCAGTGGACACATAAGCGCCCTTGATGTCGATTGCAATCACGTGCTAAATGTCGGCAACAGCCGAGTCTTATTAGCGCTCGCTTGTGATTGGACTAATTGAATTCGAACACTACCACAAGTAGGTCTCGAGAGTTTGGACGCACAATACGTGCGGGGCATGGTTTAATGGCAGGTTGGATGTCGTGCAAATATATAGCCTACATATTTTGACATAGTCAACAGGACGTGGTCAATACTACAAAGCTCTCTATGGCGGCCGGGGACGAGGACGGGGCGGAGGCACGCCAGGTTTTACCGGGGGGCGGCCTCCTCCGACCAATGAAAGTGCCACTTCGCGTGCGCATAAACGACCGCGAGTGGAAAGTCAAGAGATTAGTACGTGGAAATTCTCCATATTGTCGTGATTGGTTTGTTTATGCGTAGTCACAATAGTACGAGGATCAAGTGAGGATCTTGTCAATGTGGCGTCACGGCTAAACGGCAAGAGTTACCCTGCGTATCGAGATATGCTCGGTGAGGTTACACAAACCATGAGATGTCAGTAAAGGACGTTTCCACTGAGATCGTGTTGTAGGGTCATGGAAGTATCCTAACAGCATCTTGCACATCCAACATATCCAAGCGGACCCTTATGCCCCACCTAGCAAGTTCAGGCTGCAGATCCAACATGAAGTGGCGGAATACCCTCCCAACCTTTTCTCGAATTTAACTAGGTACTTACGAACTAAATCTTGATGGTATGATTTGAATTTCACCAATCACTTTAGATCTGTTGCTTTGTGCGATTATCTCGCGCGGCGGTTACATGCTGCAACGAGTTTACAAGATGAAGGGCACGGAACTTCCGGAGGATGGTCCGCACCGAAAGGCGGCGGAATCAATGTGGATGTGCCTGGGCAGCAAGTTCTGCAAAGAACATCTGTAGCTATGAGCAATACCTGTATCGAAGCTCGCTTCACCGTTAGCTTACCAGCTCGAGGTATATTTCGCAACATTAGTTTGAGATGTCAGTGATTTACAGTTACTATATAGGCCGGACGATACTAGGAGACCAGGCTGCCCACATCCTGCGAACAAGTATACCGGAGATGGTGAATAGTTTGTTATACAACTCGCAGAACAAAATGCACTTGCAAGATTTCGTGGACAGCGTCGAAGACCAGGAGGATCTGAGAGAACAAGTGAAGCAAACTGGTACGTATGGCGATGCTCCGGCTATTGGGATATATGGCTTATGACTTCTGCGTCAGGTCTGGTCGCCTTCATTGCGAATGGCGCAATTCTCCCTAGATTGAGCGGGGCCTCTGACTTGCCTATGTCCGGCTCACACGTCGTCCCTTTTCAGTCTCCACCGGACCTCGAGCGATCCTTTACTCTGCGTCACCGAGGCGTCGTTTGTGGCATGGGAATTCCATCGGGAATCACCATGATTGCAGGAGGCGGATTCCACGGAAAGTCTACCTTACTGGATGCGCTGTCTGTAGGATGTTACAACCATATACCTGGCGGTAAGGATCTGCCCTTTGTCGTGATCATACCGTTATTGACTCTGGTTTTTTAGATGGACGAGAATTTGTCGTTACCAGCCCAAACATAGTCTCGATCCAAGGCGAAGACGGACGGTCGATCAAAAACGTCGATATATCGCCATTCATCAGCAACTTGCCGGGCAATGTCTCGACGACATCGTTTTCCACTCAAGACGCTAGTGGCAGCACTTCGATGGCAGCGGGTGTGATCGAGGCACTTGAACTAGGAGCCGATACATTACTCTTCGACGAGGACACCTGTGCTACTAATTTTCTGATAAGAGACTTGAGAATGCAGAAGCTCATTGCAGCAGACCCTATCACGCCTCTCATTTTCAAAGTGAGTAGCCATTGCCTCAAACTGCTACTGTATGTTATATCTATGCCATATGAACTAGGTGCGTGCCATGAAACGCCATCTTGACTGTTCGTCCATCCTTGTTATCGGTGGTTGCGGTACGTCTCTGTTGATTCCTCGCTTCGAGTGCGTTGGCCTAAAGACTTGTTTCAGGTGACTATTGTGATGTTGCCGACCTCGTCCTTGAAATGCGCAATTACCAATGTCACAACATAACGGAAAAGGCCCGTCAAATATCTAAGGACTTCCCTTCCGCGGTGACCTCATTCGAAGGTAGCTATATTTCATACAAACCTGTCAATACACTTATATGTTCGGCATATAGAGGGCACATTTGGTGTAGTGCGTCCCCGCGTAATCGACACGGCCACCCTGCCGTCTTCAGAAACAAAAGTTATTGCACGCAAGCGCTCGTCCATCGACATCGGTTCGGAGACCCTCAGCCTGACCAAACTTCCCCAACTGGTGCACGACAGTCAGACAAGGGCGATCGTCTCTGCGCTGAAGCATTTGGCCGACACACAGCCTAATACTCTACTGAAGGTATCGCAGCAGCTGGAGCTCTTGAACAGCGTTGGTCTGGGTCCACTCATGGGGAACGACGCTTCCGAGTTCTTCCTCGCAAAGCCCCGTATGCTCGAGGTAGGGATGGCGATCAACCGACTCGTGAGTGTGATGGGATATATTAACAGATAACACCAACTAACTAAAGTACAAACAGCGTTCCGTGTCGCTGTCATATATGGATACGAGATGAGTGATATATTGTGTGGTGGTGGTGGGTGAAAAAAGATACAATGCATGCAGTGTATGATACAGATGCGGACCGAAAATGTGTATGCCTACTACATATGTAGATGGAACCAAGCGGGTGACGAGCCTCTAAGCATCTTGCAGGGTCTCCGGATCGAACCTGCGTACGGTATCAATTACGTCTGAACCTTTGCGCGCAAAGACTAGCTGCAAAAGAGATGAGTCAACATGTCGCAAGACCAGCATACCACTGAGACTTACCATGTACGGGTTGGCGGTAGAGCCCGTGGTATCCGCCAATACCTCATCCTTCGATACGACAGTCACAGATGAATCGTTGTACTTGAACCACTGGTCGGGCTTGGACGGCATGTTGCGGGCGTATAAGAAGTAGTGCCCGAACGACGACGAGGACCCCCGATGGATGAAGACCGCGGTGACTTCATACGCCGCTTCGGTCTCAGTCGCCCAAAGAGCTTCCAGTTCTTGCTTCAAGCGCACCGCCTCGGCTCGGTAACGCTCTATTTCCGACATAACGAGGGACTGCTCAGCATTGAGGCGTGAGACAAGATCCTCACCAGCTTCTGGCAACCCGGCTCCTTTGAGCTTAGTAAGGAAGCCTGCGGCGCCTCCTAATGCTGAGGCAAATGGAGCGTGCTAAACCACGATTAGACAAGCTCGGACGTCTCAAATGGAAGGGCTACGCACCTTCCCTTGGGTCAGGCGTTGTACACGATCGCGTGCAGTGTTAAGTCGCGTTTGTATATCCTTCGACCGTGCCCGCTTTTCAGGATTGGCACTGTCCAAGAAACGATCCATGTAAATAGTCTCGTCAAATTTGATGTACGCTTGTGATTTATACGCTTGCTGCGTTTCGCGATCAAATTGGACTCTCTAATGATATGGTCAGATTTACGTCTTGGATTAGTGTTGATGCTAACCTGCAGCTGGACCTGAAGAAGAGGCGGAAGATCCACCAGCGTGACCTCCATTCTCTTCTTGACACCATTGAGCTCAACCACATCATCAAAGTATCGGCCAAGTCCATCGTATAGATCAAACCCTTCGTCGGATACGTTGATATGCAAGTGTGAGAAAAGGTCTTCCTTCTCATGAGCTGAAAGTGTCCGCTGCCGTGCGTCACTCGGATTCGTAAGTGACGTTAATCGTTGGCGCTTCTTGCCATAGAAAAGTCTGTGGACTGCGTAAGAAAGGGAAGATGGTACCAGATCGGAAATTTGACCTCTTCACTATGCTAGTTTTGTCAGATTCAACGGCAGCCATCTCTTCAACCTGGAAGTCGAGAAGAGCTGTCTCTATCTGGAACATGCAATTATCCATACATTCAGAGACATCATGCTGGCGACCTATAGAAAACGAGGTATGGGCGAGATCAAATCATGCGTCTAGATAGGCACATACCAAACATCATGACAGAGTCATTGGTTTCCTTAGGCTTTCGTGGAGGAAGAGGTGGAGGTTTTGAGTCGTGTGATGGCTTGCGCGTAGTGTCTTGCATCTCCACATCAACGAGTTCTTGGTCCACAGGTTTCAGCTTGGATGAAGAAGCATGGTTCTCCGAGCTTGAGACTTGTCCGCCGGGTGAGGGGGGCTTCGACACCATGACATAGCCATCCTTGTCGACATCTGCGGTCTCACCGTTAACATCCGTACTCTGCGTATGCTGGAGTTCTCGCCCACGTTTTCCCAGAACGGTTGCCGATGGTGACTCGTTAACGTTCACAGGAGACTGAGATGACCGCTCATAGGTTGATCGAACAGCTCCGTCTTCTACTAACGTTGCATCCGTGTCATTCGATGTATCAGTCCCAGCTTGATCATCTTCTTCCTCGTCCTGTGAAGTGATAAGCGCGAGTTTTGCCAGCTCCTTGGAAGGAGAGACTGAGGGGGTATCGCAATATTCCAAACTCCAAAATAAATCTGCAAGCTCGTGCACGACTGTTCCAAGATAAGTCAGTACAAACAAGTCATAATTGCTTTGTACTTACATCTTTTTGAACGTTGGATCTCCCGTCTGGTGACTAGTCTGCCACCAACGCGGTGACGCTTTAGGTCATCATCCGTGAATTTACTGTCGTCCATAAACTTGCTTCCTTGATTCGGCAGAGCAGCTATCGTGGCCCGGAGATCCTTTATAGTATAGAAATACTGAACGGCTAGATCAGTATTGAACAAGGCAAGACCACACGCGATATTACCTGAAGCAAAGAGTTCAGATAGCAAGTGTTCCCGAGCTGATTAAGTCCCCGAGGCATGTCTACGGTGTTCTCCGGTGGCAATTCCTCAGCTACATGATATCCACAGCTTAGCACGAATCGACAGATGAGAGGAGAACACGCACTGTCACGTCCTGTTTCAAGGAATTCGCGTAGACGGTGGCTGTCTCTAATTTCTGCAATGACGGTCAGAGCTTCTCTCATCTTGTCTCCTTGTAGAGGCTGATCTTCGACCTATTTAGTGTTTTTAGACTATCCTGTAGCTAGTCTAGAGAGGATCACTTGCCCGCAGATTGAATACAGTGATAAGCATAGTCTCATCTACTTCCTTGGGGACTCCGAGAGTGTTATAAGCGGCATCTTCGGTCATAACTGGACCCTTGTCTTTGTCCCATGCTTGTCGTAGCTTGGGGCTGCATTTCCACTCCGCGACGATCTTGAATGCATCGATGAGATCGCTTCTAAGCTGACTCGCCTTATCTGGTGGTTCTCGCCAAGCACGCCTGAGGGCGTTCTTCCATGCATCTATGATGAATTGGTCGTCTACATCTTCGTCCAGGTCCACACCAACGATGTTATCTTTTCCGAAGCCAAGGATATACATGGCCTTGTCGAGGTCGTCAAGCGTAAAACGATGACGCGAACGTTCCTCGCCTATCAACAACTCGAGTTGTTCAGGGGGTGAAGTACCCCGTTCCTTCATCGTTTCTACAATATTGAAGAAATGGGTGAAATAAAGTGGGGTGTTTGCTGGGTCGCACCGACACTGCGCGAGGTATGCGAACATGAGTAGCTCTGTTACAAATCAATATCACGTAGATGACGGTGCACGAGGAAGCATACCTGGCGAGTAACAAGATGGCGTCAAGCCCAGGTCACTCCAAGCTTTATCCAACGGTTGATATCCCACAAGGCTATTCGGTAGAAGGCCTCGAGGAACTGTACACGGTCAGCAACCTGGCAATTTAGGAATTCATATGCCCTCACTTTGGGTAACATGTGCTCCGAGCGCAGTTTGGTACATCTCAGTCGTGCTTTCAACACTGACGCCCAATGCAGCAGCGTGGAATTCAGCTTCTTCTGTAAAGTGACTTCAGTATGTCGAAAGACATTGAAAGCCCACACGTACTGGGCCTCGATTTGTGATAGAGTGTCAACCAGGTACTGATCTCTACCCATGCTCTCAGAAGCTTCGCCCTTGAACGTCTGCCTTCTGGAGTGGACGGGTCGACAGACGGAGCAGCGAGGGACATTTCATTCGACGGTCCGCTTGCTGACTGCACTGCCTCAATCTTGAAGTCGAGTGCCTCGAACATACGGCGACTGCGATAGAAATGAGTATGAGAGACACTGTTGTAGTAAGATACGTACACAACTCCGTTCCACCCCAGCTTGGCCTGAAATTTGGGACGCGTCACGGGTAGGACGCGGCTCTCACCTTTCCACAGCTTATTTGTTAAGATACTGAATTCACGCAGACAATCAGACTTCAGGATACGCCGCCCATACAAGGGCATGATATTATGAACATACGTGATGACAGTTTCCCATCCAGTGACAAGGGTCAGTTCTGGGGACTTCCCCACCTGCGGATGTTCAAGCTTATCCTTGTTGAACTCTTCCAGAAGCCGAAGTGGAATGACGCCGGGGATGACTTGAGACACTAGGCAGTATGTCGAACACTGGCAGCACATATAAAGGTCTAACATGTCGTTCTCGGGCTCCTCGGCAGGCTCTTCTGTCGTAGTTGTCGGTGGCTCCTCCAAATGGATCGTCATTTTCCTTCGTTTCTGCTTTCTACGCGCCTCTAGCTCCCAGTCACTCCGACTATAGGGTGTTGTCAAGTTCCGCGCGTCGACAGCACGTTCATACTTGTGGAAGTGATGGGTCTTGTTAGCTTGTCCGACAGACTGCTCGTCTTGTCCTATGCATGAAACCGTCTGCTTGCAGCGAGCGTGATCAGGGAAGGGATGATCCGGGATATACGAAGGTGGGATAAGACGGTTAATCGAGGTGGACCGCCAAAGCAGTAGAACCCAACCATTGTGCTCTTTACAATAGTACGCGTGTGGATGCGGGATTGCGGTGCGTATTTCTTCCTGGGTAGGCGGAGGAGGAGGCAGCGCGGATCCTTGTGAAGCTGGAGGAGGGCTTGCACTAGACGTCGCGCTTGTACCCGCACGAGCGGTGTGGGCAAAGTCGGGCGTAGTGGCGGAAACAGAGTATAATGTGTGGTCCGGATTATGCAGAACATGAGTGAGGAGAGGGGGTAATAGTCCGGGCCCTGGACGCTTATGCTTCGTACGTAGATCTTTGTCGGCCCAGTTCATCTCTTCCTCCTCGTTCCTGCCATCGATATCTATTCTCCGGGATGGACTCGAGTCCCAGGCATACCAAGGGGTTATCCCGGTTGACCCCGATGGAACCCCCCAGTCAAGACCACCCGACCATCCATCTTCAGTCCAATTGTCGGTAGGAATGAGTGGCGGTATCGGCTCTTCGTCCGCGACTAGCTCAGGCTCACGAAACGGGGTCGTTTCCTTCGCTTGGTACGACGGCGGAGAAGACGGCTCTGCATACACCGTATGGGATGATCCTGCCATCAACGGCGGTGACTTGGACGGCTGAGAGGGAGTGCCGTAGAAACTTGAAGCAGGCACAACTCGAACGTCCTTTGGCACAGGGAGTGGCCGCTTTGGTTTGGGATTTTGATTCTCTTTCTCGGCAGAGTTTTCCACTGCTTTGACATCGCTGCTCTGAGGTTGAATACGAGGGTTTGGAAGAGGGCGAGTAGGAGAGTCTGAACTTGTCATGTCGACACAAGGTGGTGGAAGGCAGAGGCCTGTAATTGACTGAGCCGCAGGCCATGATGACGAGTTTGATAATCGAATTTGTCACCCAACCACATATCAAGTTCATACTAAGTAATTATACTAACTTAGTGATTCATTATATTATAAAGGAACGTTAAACAAGCGCTCATTGTACCGTAACATCGACCTTCGTTTTGTATATTGCACTCGCACATATCTGCTACCTTCACCTTCAGAAGGAGACTTGAAAATCTGAGCTATGTGTCAAGTCAAACCAGACTGCGAGCATCGCTGACGATTTTCTTTTGTACTTCCTGACATACCAAAGTTTCATTGACGTTACAGACTTCAAGCTTCAGCGATCCTGCTGCTGAGTAGGCTACACGGCGGTAAACTGGTGCCTATAACAGAAGGATTGAGCTGAATTGAAGTAGCCCACGTTCCACGGCCGTAGGTGCCCACGCAGCAGGCATGATAGTAGTGTTTTCACATAGCGTGCGGACCATCCTGTACAACGTGTTCGAGTCTGCGAACAACAGTGTAGCAACGCTGGAAGGAGAACGTACGGATCGGTGCTTCACACCAAGCACACTGGGCATGGACTGACAAGAGGCGTTACCGTCATATGCCCAAGATCCCTATCACGATCATCCCGAGATCATACATGGCTCGGTACTGAAGTACATCGCCAATTTCTAACCGCCTTCGCCTTCCCAGGGACGCCGTCAAGTTGTTACTACTCTTCCATTACGGATCCACAGCTCGACACCAATATCTAGACAAGAGTTACTTTGAGCATCTCGGGTACATCTCGTAAAGCTGTGGGCATCGAGCCCTTGGTAGTCAAACTCTTGATGTGTGCCTGGGAGCCCTTGCAACCCGAGCGCGGGATGAGCACAGCGGATTGTCCCAATAGCATCGCTTGGTACGTTAATTTTGTCACGAAATAGCTTGCACGGTTTTGATGGATCACAGACAGATCCCGCGCATGCTCAACTACGGGAGGTTTTAGGTGGTCTGCGACCAAGGACGTGCCCCAAACCTCATGCTTGATGCAGCTCTATAGCCGACTTCATTGGCGAAGGCACTGCATCAGCGCTCCAGGAGATTCATATTGTAGTAACGTCGAGGTCTCGCGATTCCCGTGAAGTTCAACTGCTATGAGCCCGTCTCCATGCCTCGTCTTTCTCTAACTTATGTGCAACGCTGCCTAGTCGCTTGTATGGCGGTGTTCCAAGGAGTGACTGCGGCAAACCGAATCGATGCCCCACTCATGTTCGACGCTTTCGGGCGGTACGCAGTTGGAGTGACCATGGTGAGTAGGTTATTCACTGTGCACGGCCATTCAATCTGACATTGGGACAGTCTTCTACGAGCTCGCTACAGAACTTCAACTTTACAATCTCAACGAGTACCGGGCTTACCTACGTTGCGGGTACCGGTTCGAACGGGATAAAACCGTAGGTGCATGTTACTTAGGAACGTCAGAGTTAGCTTACCCTTTCCCAGATATAATGCGACTGCATCATCAACCGCTCAAAGTCTCTACAACACGACTGGGGTTTCAATCTTTGGCGATTCCACAAATGCGACGGTAATCAAGGAGACATGCGCCCTCGTCGCGTCCGGCGGAATGTCATGGGAGTATGATAATCAAACCAGTAATTCATGTCTACATAATATCCCCTTGACTATTTTGCATTAACCACCTGATTGTACTCCAGTTATCGTCATCGACACCCCTCATCAAAGCGTTCTACAGACTTCACTCTCTGCTGTCTTGGGTTCCAATGTTTCAGGAATTGTGGGACTTGGCACTAATCGCGGTGGTTTCCCTTCAACCGCTGGCGGCACGACTGCGGATACCTACCAACCTACTTTCCAAGATTCTCTTGTGGGTCAGTTCCTCTTGCGCCAACCCGAAGCGACGAACTTTACATTCGGTTTGGCTCTCGAAAAACCTGTGATTCACGCTCAACCTCACGGTACATCACCTTCCACTCTGCCACTCAGTCCGGCTGCTGGTCTGCCTGCTGGAGTACTGAGTCTGTTAGGGGTGGATTCAGCCCTGTACTCAGTGAATAATGTGTCTTGGGTGACTGCCAACATATCTGAGACAACGAACAGTACGTCGGCTAGTGGAAATTCAAGTATACCGCAGGGAGACTGGAGCATCATAATGAATGGATGGGAGTTGGACAGTCGAAACAACACAATGCAGTCCAAAGGCAAGATACTCGCAAATATCGACCCCATTTACACTGGTATATACCTGCCACAAGACCAAGTTACACTGATTCGTGAGTGTATTTTGTCATAGCCCACGCTCTCAGTGTTTCACGGAGTTTTTCTTTGGCAAGACGATGCTATACCTGGTTCGGCACAGAGCAATCTGTCCACGCTGGGTAAGATGTCTCAGGCGTGGACTCTCCCTTGTAACTCCAACTTCACATTTCGTCTCCTCATCGGATCGCAGATTTTTGCGCTTGATGAGTCGATTCTCGTGATTGATCAAGGTCTAGACGACAATACTTGTGTCAGTGGCCTTGAGGGCTGGACAGATTCATTTGAGACCATGTATCTCTTTGGAGCACGTTTTCTCAGTACTGTGTACCTGTAAGTGAGCTCGACTCCAATATCTCGTCACAAATCTGATGTCAGTACAACTCTCAAGGATATTCAATGTTCCAAATAACGGCTCCCAGACAATCGGATTCTCTCCACGCTCGAGCCCAATGGATTCTTCCTTGGGAAACACGTCGTCGTCGTCGTCGTCTCACGTCGAAATCGGGACGATCATAGGCAGTGTACTAGGCGGGTTCGGCCTGGTTGTTATATCCCTCTGCGTGTTTTACTATATCATCTGGCGTCCGCGGAGGGATCGTTCATGGGAAAGCCCGTATCGTGCAAACACTCCCATCTCCGAATCGAAGCTGCCCGGATATATCGAACCGTTCACCCTGCTGGCGCCGTCTTCCGTGCAAGCGTACAACGAGCGCAGCCCCCAGGACAACAGAGGGCGTCCGCCATCACCGCTGTCTATCATTTTCTCGTCGCCAGAGGCTGATGATCCCCATCCTCGCCTCCTCAGCACTGCACCTCCTTCCTATCGATACGATCAGCCTTTTCCTGCGGAGTCTCCGTTACCAGACCGCATCTATCAAGTGGTAGGAGGGAACGTCTCGCTTATCTCGGCCTCCGCTAGCATTAGTGGAAGTATACCCCACACTCCGGTCAGTGTGTCTGCGCCGACTTTCGCAACGATGGCGACTTGTGGATGAATGGCTGCCCAATGTCGCTGTAGCATACTCATGTTTTCATGGTTTAAACAATCCTCAGATAACCGCTGTTCATGTACTTACATTAGAGTCCACTCGCAGGCGATATTTTCAGACTCTCTTGCCCGCCAAACTAAGTCTTGTCCCTCTACTACCGATCTATAAGTGTGTGTTGAGGAAAATGTCGATTCTACATAAACTCTTCCAATGCAGCGTTTAATCTACAGATCCCTGTTCCTCCGAATACTCTCAATGTCCTTCGACTACCAGCACAGGAATCTACATTGTGGATGGCCCGGGGACCACCAAAACAGTGACGGGGACGCAGCTCGAGCCGTCGTAGGTGTTGACATTGTCGCGCACGGCTGTGCTGGAGGCGTTAAAAACCAACGCGGGAGTGGAAAGCTGCTGGAACGAGCTCTGGCAGATGGAGAACAAGTTCGTATATCCGTTCAAAGCAAGAATATTGTCGCCACCAGACGGGTTAGGCTATAAATGCTAATTGTCAGCGAGATACAGACTGAGGTCAGGACTGTATGACTGACAACTGAACAGAACGGCTCGTTAGGAATCGACCCGCTAATCTCGTTACAGAACAGCGGCCAGGCAGCTGGGGTGGGATAGATTTCATTTCCCGAGGGAGGTGCATCGAGTCCAATGTATATCGCGGGAGTCAGGTATTCGTTAGGTGGGGTTGCCGTAAGCTCGCCCTTGGCCATCGTGAACCCGAGCCACCCATTGCTTGGACCAGTTCCCGTCTACAAATTAAATTATAACCTCATAAGTAGAGCGTCAACGTGCTACAAACTAGTACACGCACAGAGAGAACGTGATAACCCGTCATAGGTACGACATCTGCGATGAGTAGGTTGAGAGGCGTGATCACACCAGTCGCCGCGTTATACGCGGCAAGATTGAAGTTGGTCGTGATAGTGTCTGTCGATCCTGTGCTAAACCCGCTGCAAGAAGCGTAGGCGGACGCAGCAACTGCGAGAGAGGTGGCGAGTGAGAGAGTAAGCATGTTGGATGCAACGAGCTGGAGAGGCAGACTAGTGTGCTTGTCTGACGTTAGTAAAACCGCAGGGCAAGTGGCCTTTTATACATCTTCAGCCTGGGGCAATAGGTATTTGTACGAAGGAATCCATCAGGCAATAGCCACTTGTGCAAGCCGAACAGAGCCTTACACGCTGTTGATGCAGGCGGAGAATCATGTCCGAAATACGGACAGTCCGGTCTTGACTGGGATGTGTCCGACCCAGACAATACACCGGTCTGATCCACGACTGATTGGGTGGCGTGTAGTAGCGTTTTTGGCTAGCCTGGAACAACGGTCTTGAACAATGAACGCTCTGTGAGAATTCATGCCGATTAAAAGGGTATAAGGATTCAGACGAGCTCACTTATGGGGTACCCTGGACCAGTTGCGACAACGAACGTGGTGGATAAGTCTTGACGTTACTGATGGAACCAGCGCCAGGACTGGTACAAGTTAGTAATGGCCGCCGTCCATGTAGCAGCCGACTGCTATTCGTCATCTAAAGTATGTCTTTCTTGTAAAGCATGTCTCTACATTGATCCAGCGCATCGCCGGAAGTTGGTTGTTGATAGTTGTTAGAGTTTTGGTGTTCCAGCCACCTCACGAGACACAGACCAGTAGCTGGTAGACTTTACAGTCCATATACAAGACGCACAAGAGGGTAATAGATATTCCATGGACGATGATGGACCATGGACGGTAGACTCGAGATCCACACGAACGTCAAGAACAAATTTTACAACGAGCATCTCGAGCTTACTTAGTACAACCGAGTTACTTACTTTTGTTTCTAGAATATTGATGGTGTTTAAAACTCCGAAGGCAAAGTAAGTAAATCTCTATAACACGCCCAATTTCTTCGTATACAAGCCGACAGGGACTGCCTATCAGAAACTACACCAAAGCTACACCACTAGTAGTAAAACAGGGAGTTCGAAATACAGATCTGTGTGCCTTTAGATACGCTCTGTCCCCTTCGGCTAGCTAGCGCACATCTTTACGACGGGACTAACAGCACGGTGACCGGGACGCAACTTGACCCATCATAGGTGTTCGGCTCCTCACGCAAGGAGGTGCTGGAAGGGTTATATAACAACGCATCGGTAATGGGGAGCGTAGAGGTGAACGAGCTCTCGCAGAGCGCGAACAGGTTCGTGACCCCATTCAAAGCGAGGATGTTGTCCCCACCGGACGGGTTGGGCTATAGGCATTCTAAATCAGCGAGATCCGAACAAAGTCACCACGAGAAGGACTCACCACTGAGCAGAACACGCCGGAAGGGTAGGCGAACGTGTTAGAGAACAGCGGCCAGGGCGCTGCTGTGGGATAGATCGAGTTGCCACCTGCAGGCGGGGCGTCGAGCCCAATGTAGTGGGCGGGCGCGGTGTATCCGTTCGGCGGTGTCGCAGTAAGTGCGCCGGAGGACAGCGTGAAGCCGAGCCATCCGTAGCTCTGGCCACTTCCCGTCTAGGTAGGGTAGAGGAGAATGTCGTCATTAAAGCGCCACGATGAATGCTGCAAACTGATACCCACAGAAAGAACGTGATACGCGGTCTCAGTCTCGACGTATGCGACAAGGAGGTTGAGCGGCGTGGTCGTCCCGGTAGCAGCGTTGTATGCAGAGAGCTTGAAGTTGCTCGTCACGGTGTCCGTCCCCACGCTGCAGGCGGCGTAGGCGGATGCAACAGCTGCAAGTGCAGTGACGAATGAGAGAGCGAGCATCGTGAACCTGGGCGTGTTCAGAGAAGTAGGCGAGTGCACTGATCTTCTGGCTGGTCAAAGCGCACAATACACAATCCTTTATACCCCATGATCAGAGCTTGTACATTCGCCTGTGCAAAGTGATCTCCGAGTACGACCCTTGCGCCTCGCTCTTGATTGTGGCGGGGAGACATGTCCGATGAATGGACAGGCAAGCCTTGAGTGTGATGCATACGATCTTCATTGCACCGGTTTGATCTGCGACATCAGTGGCTTGTACGAATTGCATCAACGTCTCTTGGTACGCCTGGACCAAGGTCTGCGATAAAGACGATCAGGGACGAGTCAAGCTCATTCTGAAGAAATACTCGCGGAACTTACGCGTGACCCCATACGATCTCGCCAAAACATAGTTAGAAGTAACTTCGCGAGATAAATGGAAGAAGACGGTAACGAGTGTAGGAATAAAGAAAGGAAAGACCGCTTACTACCGCTGTTCATGCCCAGGGCCGCATGTGCGGCTGTCATATTCGTCAGCTAAGGTACAATACGCCATGTATTGATCCAGCGCGCCGAGAGACAGATTGTTGAAGTTTTATGCCCTCTATCCACGCGCAACAAGGATGCGCGATCGGATATCTGTCAAAGCGGACCGCTATAACGTCAGGTACTGCAGTGGAAAACGGTTGGAAGGACGCTGCTCACCTGACTGCAGGACCTTTGACCTTGCGTGAACCAAAAATTGTTCAGAAACATGAACGCTGTGCTTGACCCCCATTACTGCCGGGCGCCGATGACAGAAAATAGACAGCAAACGTTTCTTGCCAAGAGAATGGCGTTCGGAGAAGCATGAAGTCATATTCAATGTCCGAAATCAAGCAGGAGATACATTGCACTATCCGACCATAGAGTCCGTTTTACTTCTAAACTAGTCTGAGGCCTAGAACTTGAACACCTGTTAAAGCGAGAGTCAGAAGACATGCCCGGCAAAACTCGTTCGTTCACACTATACCTGATCCTCGGTGTACCCAAGTTCTTTGAGGGTGCCCGCGAGCGTGCCCTGCTTCATACCGTCTTTCTTGCCCGCAAGCGCGGCTACTTGTCCGGGTGGGCCGCAGATGAAGACCTTGACCTTCTCGGCGAGGGAGGCAGGAGGGATGTGTTGCTGGATGAGTTCCTTGTTGATGTAGCCGGTCGGTCCTAATCATGATACCCTCAGTACTATGCCTCAAGATGACGGTGAGCAAACAGATCCACCTTTCCAGTTCGCATCAGGCTTGTCTACTGTGTAGACAACATTGAAGGTGTCAGGGTGCTTCGCCTTGAGAGCGTCAAACTCTTCTTTGAGCAGAATGTCAGCGGGAGTGAGATTGGCGAATATGAGAGTGAACCGTGTCTTGTTGTCCTTTTCGGCGAGTGCGTGCTGAAGAACCTGGTACATAGGTGTGCTTCATACTGCTTAAGTTTGGGGTCAAAGCGTGGAGGATTGTCGATACTCACATGCCACTTCCACCAGCGATCATGCCAATCTGCTCAAACTCATTCTCTGCAAGGAGAACGTGAGAAAAGCTCCTCTGGCGGGTGTGTGAAGTTTACGCACTCTTATAAGGAATCTTCATGATTGGGCCCTTGATCGAAAGACTGTCACCGGGTTTCAAGCCGTGGATGTGTTGCGACATCTTGCCCTCTTCATAGCGTTTGATCAGGAAGGTAAAGTCACCCTCCTTGTCCGAAGGCGAGATAGGCGTGTATGGCCGGATGATGGGCTTGCCATTTGCGCCAACCACAGGCGTAGTGCCTTCTGCCGACTTTACCACAACACAGGAAGCAATGGGGAGAAGTGAAGCTTGGTTGTCCGGTAGCTCAAAGATGTATCTAGCATTGGGAACAATTAGACCGCCCGCCCCTAGTACCGTGATAATATACTCACTTGGCCGTGTTGTGGTTATAGGGCTCAACCTTCTTCAGCTTGAAGTCCACAAAGTTGTCAGGGTCGAGCGGGCTCTTCTCCTGTACCTTCTTAACAGAAGGACTCGAACGCTCGAGGTAGACGTAGGTAGCTACACCGACCGCGCCTGTCACAGATGTTTGCGCGTTAGCCGATCTCTCCCGAAGACACGCGACTACACTCACCTGCTGTAGCGAGGAGTAGAGGCAAGTTGGAAGACGTCTTGGCTCCAGGTGGTGGTGCTGTTGAGTACCGGCGGACGCTAGCAGCCTGTCAGTATATTAGTTGCGCTTTCAGCATATCCGATATGGCTTCTCAGGACGTACGAGTGCTCGCGGGTTGAATGATGCGCGTAAGAACGACATGGTTTCTTTCGTCTTTCTACAGGTAGACAACCCAACTCGAATGAACAGGGGTGATGGTGGTCGTGGTCGAAGTCAAGTCGGACGCGAACGCGATGGTAGAGAGGTTCGGCAACCGACTGCGAACATGACGTGCTTGGAAAGGCACGTTCACTCGGACGGTCCGCTGCTCGCACACCAAAGCCGACACGCTCGCTGGGCGTGGTTGTACACGAGAACTAGAAGATATACATTGCCAATGCGAGACATAAGTCGGGAGAGTTCGTTGGTATGTCTGTCGACGCGTAAAGATATCCTAAATACGACACCTGTGAGCAGAAAATAATAAATGAGGTCTGTGCCTGCTTGCTGCAATTCCCACGCAGTGGATCCAATTGGCGTCAATCTCTCGGGTAGATAACTAGGCTTGTCTACGTCATAAAGCACCGGAATTCGGTCTCACCATGAGCCAGAAAACCAGATAAATATTACTGCCAGCCAAGAAAATTTTGGGAGGTCTCAGAAATATTGAGAGGCGTTGAGAAGAGGTACACTGAGAGGAGGACGGCTCAGAAAGAGCAACAGAGCTTGGGTTGTGTCGAGTAAGAAGGCGTGTTAGGGTTAGGAGTGAGGGTTACATAAGCACTTCCCCCTTGTTCATCTCAGTGGTTTGTTTAGGTGTAACAAACAGAGGCGATAGGCGAGGGGAAACTCTAGTCGTCTTCGCTCTGCCTGCATCTTCCTCCCCTGCCACCTCCTCCATCCCTCTTTACTACCTCTTTGTCTTCCCTTTTGCCTTCCCGGACTACTGTTAACACCAATACACGCCCATCACCACTCTGCACAACGTCAAGCAGATGTCGTTTGTGAAGCTCAGCATCTTCGGCACCTCTTTCGAGGTCGGTCTACCCCATTCCAGAGCTTCCCCGTACGAAGCTCAATACACCTTCTTTCTACTATAAACTAGGTCACAACGCGATATGTCGACCTTCAGCCAGTCGGAATGGGTGCGTCTGTCGTCTGAAACGTTTGCGATTGGTCTTCTGACACTGTCTCCACCACCCAGGTGCCTTCGGTCTCGTATGGTGCGAAAAAGAACTTCATATACAAAAAACAGGCCCTAACGTATTGCATACAGTTCGGCAAAGGATCAATTGACAGGCTCGTCGGTGGCGATCAAGAAGATCATGAAACCGTTCAGCACGCCTGTGTTGAGCAAGCGTACCTACCGCGAACTGAAACTTTTGAAGCACATCCAACATGAGAATGTCCGTCCACTTTTTTACGCATCCTGGAACAGCTCTTGACTTCCTTGTGCAGATCATCAGTCTCAGCGATGTGTTCATTTCTCCCCTAGAGGATATGTGCGTGTGCGCTTTGTTGGTCTTTGCAAGTTCTAACCCAACAAAACTTTCAGCTACTTTGTCACAGAACTGCTCGGAACCGACCTTCATCGACTCTTAACATCACGACCCTTGGAGAAGCAGTTCATCCAATACTTCCTTTATCAGATACTAGTACGTTTGTGCTCATTTTTTGATCCTTAATGTGTCTGACTTTCCCCGAAGCGAGGATTGAAATATGTACACTCAGCGGGCGTTGTACATCGCGATCTCGTGCGTACATGAAAACTTCTCCGCGCTGAGCAAGGGTGCTGATGACGTATACCTTCAGAAACCGAGCAACATTCTGATCAACGAGAACTGCGATTTGAAAGTGAGTTTCGCATCTGCCTTAACCTTCCTTCGCGGTGTCCCTGGCGAGCAGACGTCACTGACGGCTACCATCTACTCCCACTCAGATCTGTGATTTCGGCCTCGCGCGTATTCAAGATCCGCAGATGACCGGATACGTCTCGACCAGATATTATCGCGCACCCGAAATTATGCTCACATGGCAGAAGTACGACGTTGCGGTGGATATCTGGAGCGCAGGGTGCATCTTTGCAGAAATGTTGGAGGGCAAGCCGCTCTTCCCTGGCAAAGATCGTGAGTGCTCGTTATGAGCCGTGCCTGACCAGACACTGATTATTGGGGATGATGTCATCAGACGTACATCAGTTCTCTATCATTACCGAGCTCCTAGGGACCCCGCCAGAGGACGTCATTCAGACTATCGCTAGCGAGAACGTGGGTGTGGGCTGTCCTATTACGTGGATGCTGAGCTAAGTTCGTTTTCAGACACTTCGCTTCGTACAAAGCCTACCAAAGCGGGAGCGTGTACCGTTCAGCGAGAAGCTTCGCAATAATGACCCCGTTGGTTCGTGTTAACATTCTTTCATTACGAAGAGTCGCATATCAAATGACGTCAATGCTCATCAGCCATCGACCTCCTGGAGAAGATGTTGGTGTTCGACCCACGCAAGCGCATCAACGCGACTGAGTCGCTCGCGCACGAATATGTCGCACCTTACCACGATCCAACAGACGAACCTGAGGCAGTCGAAAAGTTCGATTGGAGCTTCAACGACGCAGACCTGCCGGTAGATACGTGGAAAGTGATGATGTACAGCGAAATTCTCGGTGAGTTTTCGTCTATTTTCCATCGTTAATGTAGAAGCCTAATCGCATGTGTCGATAGACTTCCACCAAGTGGGCGATTCGAACCTAACGGGGGGTGTACCAGAAGGTGCGCTAGCAGGACCAGAAGATCCGACGGTTCCCCAACCCCCCGCCGCCGCCGTGCCAGGCGCAGAGTGAAAAGTGTATCCACACTTCTCGTCTTTGGTACGACAATGCCGATCCGACTGTCAGTATTAGACCGTCTGCTTATTGTCTTTACTCAATCGCATCGCTTAATATCCCACGATACACGATCTGCTGTCGAAGTCGAAATTGGCGGCCCGCGACTATGGTATTCACCACCAGTCATCCCCTCTTTAACCCTTATATTTTCTTTTCATTCATTCCGGCACTTGAGCGTTTTTTCCCGCCTTACTATTGTATGCAGTAGTCTGTCCCCATCATCCCTTGGACTACACTGATCACGAATCAAACGAAGCACGAATGTACTAGTTTATCCCAGTATAAACGGATTGGGTAGAATTCACAAATTGATGAGAACAACGTTTATCGTCTGCATGGTGCAGTTCGCCAGGAAGGTAAAGCGAAGACGTGTTTTTATCTTGAGCTTGTACGCGGAGAATCTATGCAGGATCGACATTTATGGGCGCTTGCGCTTTCTTGAACCTTACCACAGTGCACACTTCTACTCGCGAAACGGATACACTATATCGGAGTCTTTTCCCACTGAAATACGTGTTAAGAGTCTTTCATTATCTACGCTTGAACAAATATATCTATTCCTAGATCTATTATAGTCCATACACCAGGCTCTCACCGACCCAATACCCGCGATCCGCTGCGTGCTAGAAGAGTGACTTCAAGAGTCCACAAAGTGCTCCTATAATTTGGTCGACTCTGGAGGCGCAATTCGGAAACTGCGTGCCATACAAGCAAGATGCCTCCTCGTGCAAGACCGAACGCTTTCGAGGTTAGCTTCGGCGAAGAGGCTGCACCTCCTAATCAGTCGACCTCCTTGAGGGACCCGCATCGTAATCAATACAGCATCTCCCCGTTCTCCCGAAGTACACAGGACCATCGATCCTCTCCCTCAACACCTTCTTCATCTAGAGCTGGTCACCCGGTTCAGGCAGCCAAGGATGAGCGGTCGCCCAGGCCAGAGAGTATTGCCAAGGCGGACAAAGGTCGCGTACGGCCTCATTCTTCCGTGTCGATGCGCCCTCCGGTGTCATCGAAACCCGCTCCTCGACCTGCCAGCGCTGCTGAGAAACGGAAGCCGGAAGCTTCAGGCTCTCAGGTATGTAGTGATTCTGTTCGCGTCGCGTGAATCCCTGACGGTACTTTTGCAGCCTGGAAAGCGTAGACGTGTCGTCGAAATACCCGGTAAGCTACATTCCACGCGTAAAGCTCTCCCACATACTAACCGTATTTCATTAGACGACGTTTTCACTCGAGAGACAGAAGATACTGTCATCCTCGGTGAAGATCCTGCGGAAGAATATAGCGAGGATGACAAGCCGATCCGCCTGCTCACAGATTTCTCAATCATAGACCCTGACGGAGAATACGTCACACTTACAGATCTTCCTTACGCCAACGGCTTCGGTGGTCGTCGGCGCTGTGAAGCTATAGGCAATGTTTCGCCTGTATACGAGGAGGAAGATGCAGGACAAGATGACGACTATGTAGACGGAAACAAGGACACGGAGAGAGAATCACAGAAGTTGCGAACAACTGCGATCCTACAGTACACCATCAACTATGCCGAGGCGGACAGGTATGTACACTGTTTTGCTTTTTATGCATTGGCTCACGTCGTACATCGTACAGCCCGGTTTACATCCTCACCGCTCATGCTTGGTACATGCTCAGCGGACCCTCAGAACGTTACAAGCAAGAGTATCTGGAATCATATCGTCGTCATAGAATGGCACAGCTTGTGATATCCAGAGCTTTTGACGAACCAGAAGAGACGTATCAAAAATTCCAAGATGATTTTCTCAAATCGTATGACGAGCTGGCGGGTGTGCACATCAAAGCGCAACATCTACAAGATTGTGTAAGTAGATCTCCTTCTATTTTCGGCGCAGGATGATAACCGTCTATTAGGCGCTTCTTGTGCTCAACGCCCTGGGCGATCCAGCATATGATAGAGTTTCAAATTCTCCCTTGATTAAAGGTTTATTATCCGATGCTGGCCTTAGTGTGAGGCCTCCTTCTCCCCAGCAGGCTCGTCGTCCACCAGCGGTCCGCTTGCCGCCCAGCATATCGACGAGAGCATGTATCAACAATATCGATCTCCGGGTGTTGCGTCCTGAAAATCAGAACCGAACGTATGTCACCCCGCTCATCAGTCAGCTAGCCAAAGGGCTTTTTCGGGAAAAAGTCCGCGTGGCTGGTCATACACGCGCGGAGAGACCCCTGACCGTTGGGATGAAGAACCTGGTGTACAAGCGATTGACAGAATGTTTGAGGTTGGCTCACGACCAGAAGAAAAGCCTGGGATTTGATGGTGCGGATCGACTATACGGCGAGTATTGGAAGGCGGTGACCATCGGGAGACTGAAAGAGAAAATATGTGTACGTGTTGCAACCCTCGTCCTTGCGGATGTCCAATTCATATACTTCGCAGGTCGGTGATATTGTGCTGGTCACTGCTGGGGCCTATCCTGGACGCGAAAATTGGAGAATACCAGACGTAATCGACGGGAAAACTATTCCTGGGACCTTAGCCGATTACTTTTGGTATATACAATAACTTTCATATTCATCCATACAACACTCAGCGATCGTCAGGTTCGCACGAATCATATGGATCAACCAACGAACAAAATCAGCCCACGTGCAATGGTTGGAACACGCATCCAAAACGCTTCTGCAAGAGTGAGTCGTCATGCTGGTGTGAACTAAAATGCCTGGAAATCCCACTTATAAATGTCAGGATTCACGACCCTCAAGAGTTATTCATGGTCGAGATTTGTGACAAAATCGACCTTCAGCTAATTGTAGGCAAGGTTACAGTGTTTGACTGGAGTAGATCGCGGAGGGAGGAGCGGGATCTCGCTCGCAAGCAGCTCCACTATATGAGCTTTTTCTATTGGTCAGTAGTGCGGAAAATATGCCTTCATTACACGTTAACAATCCCGCCAACGCAGTCAAGCATACGATCAAGCAACCGGCACGTTTCACGCGCTTGATCTGAAGGAGAGCCCTATCAAGAAGCCACCAGACAACTGTGCTATATGTTTAAGGGCTCAAGACCGGGATGCGCAGAATTATGGACGGCATCTCAAGACTACGGACGGGAAAATTGTCGGTGTAGCATATCATGGTGTTCGGTATCACATCAACGACTTCGCGCTCATCAAATCCAGTTCTCCTCTCTGTACTGTGGGCCAAATTTTCAGTATCCCACCTGGTTCCAGGTCGTGTTCTCTGATTGTGCGCGTCCTTGGCCGTATTTGTGACATACTCCATGTTATTCCTGACGAGCTAAAGGACGAGGTATGTTGTTGTACTACTCGTGATTCCTGCGTCCACTTATCCTGCACAAGCGTCACTTTTTTCTTACAGACATGTATATGACTGTCGACGTCAGCGACATAATCGGCCCATGCAGAGTAATGAATGCCAACGAATATCCGGCTTCGAACCTTGCCTCATGGTTATCTTCTTCCACCAACCACTTCTTCGTTCGATACCATTTTCCAAATCTTGAGGTACAGAGTCTCGATCAGCGGACAGTATTAGAAGGCCGCAACGCGAAACTTATCCAAATCTGCAAACCCTGTTACGACGAGGATCAGGCCAACGATCGTCTACATCAAGAATGGCTCACGAGCCACCCGGACAGCTTACGACTGCGGACCTTCGATCCTTTCGGCGGCGTGGGTGCCTTTGCCCTTTCCATGCAACAGGCAGGATGTCTGGAACTCACCCACGCGGTTGAGATATCACCATCGGCTGCCAAAACGTTGAAGTACGCTATTTGCTATAATATGTATCACGCATCACTTATGATATACCAGGGAGAATTCTCCGAAGACTGTAGTTTACAACGAGTGCGCCAACCGTGTGCTAGAATATGCATACAAGCATTTCAAACACAAGCGGGATAGTGCCTTTCCCGCCCCGCAGCCTCTGAAGGAAATTGAAGGCGACCGGTATCTGCCTGCACCACCACAGCCCAAGGACATCGACTGTATTGTCGCTGGTTTCCCATGGTATCTCTATTTTCTGTGCCGTTGGAGGGGATGCTGATTTATTTTCTTAGTCAACCACATTCTCGATTGAACATGTTCCAGAAAGCCCATGACAGGAAGTCGAATTTGATTCTCAACTTGCTGTCATGGGTTGATTTTCTGAGACCAAAATATTGCTTCTTCGAGAACGTGAGGGGGTTTCTAAAGTCCAACTTGAACGCTGTGCAGGTCGACGAGTATCGTGTCAAGGGCGGTATTGAGATGGGCGGTCTGAAGTTGGTGGTACGAGCCATGATCGCCATGGGGTGAGTCTCGTATGGTTGTACTGTTATTTCTCTTGATAACACCTCTCTAGATATCAAGTACGATTTGGACTACTCCAAGCAGCGCACTTCGGAACACCACAAGCGCGTGTCAGATTTTTCCTGGTCGCGGCGAGACTTGGATATACACTCCCCGAGCTACCACAGCCGTTATATCACTTCCCACTCAAGGATTCCCTTGTGATAAAATTCCCTCATGGACTCACAGTGAAACCTATAAATACTGAGTCCGGGGTTTTACCCTTCAACTTTGTCTCTGTTGATGACGCCATCTCGGACTTACCACGATTCGACTGGTGCGTGTCCAGGATTTTTTCTGATATGTCACTCATCTGTCTCGTCAGGAGGAACCCCAAAAATCCAAATGAACGAACACGTAGGGACCCAGAGACACAGGAAGTCATAGTCGCGGTAGCCCGAGATCGGGGGAATCCCTACTGTGGACCTCCACGGCCGCGTTATCGACATACACCTCGCACTCTATTCCAACAGAGAGCTCGTCAGCCTAAGCCAGAGGCCGGCGAAGACGATGACAACGACATCAACGATGCGAGAAATATACAGCATTTTACACGGATATTGAAGGACGATGTGGTAGCGAGGTAAGTCAACAGTCTGCCGAAAATATACGTCTACAGCTCTCATGCAATGATTGTAGAGTTGTGCACATCCCGCTCAAACCCAAGGCTGATTATCGCTGTACGTGTTGGCGTAGTATTAGTATGATGTCATCAACAGTCATAATGATCACACATATCTACAGCACTTTTTGCGACTGAGTTTCGTGACCTCTGGGAATGGCAGATGTCAGACCCAAAGTCCGCGACAGCACGCCATGGCTATCGCCCTGGTGTGTCCAAATTCATCACATCTCTGTCATATAGGTGCTGATGCTTGTCCTAGGTATGTACGGTCGCCTGGACAAGAACGGCTGGTTCCAGACCACGGTCACTAACGTAGAACCTACTGCTAAGCAATCATGGGTTCTAAATCCATACGTATGTATCTGACCTTGTCGTACCCGCCTGATCACTTACCTCTCGCTTAGTGTAAACGCGTCGTCACAGTTCGTGAGCTCGCAAGGTCGCAAGGCTTCCCAGACCATTTCAAATTCCATTGTGTAACAAACGATGTGGTCAAAACCGTGAGTAGCTGCATTGTCTACTTTACAGGCTTCATTGATAGAGTATATTAGATGCATCGAGAGATAGGCAATGCAGTTCCTTGGCCAGTTGGACAAGCGTTGGGAAGGCAGCTGCGGAAAGCGATGTTCGAACATTGGCTTGAGCATCAACGCGACGAAGAAAACGTAATTGAGTAGACGTACGCGCTAGTCACCGGGAGAACCTTCATGAAGGGTCGTCCTAACTTTGTCAACCTGCTGGCTTGTCATATGACATCAGAATGCACCCGAGTCCTTGCTGGTATGGTTTGATTCAGTATGCATCGGACGCAGAGCTCACTAGCCGTAGTATCACGCCGTTGAATGCAACGCTTGCACTGTATATCGACGTTCACGAAAACGTCGAGACATCTCGGCTATAGTTGGATATCAACCGCGTCCTGTTGAGCCTTGTTACAGTGGTTTTTGATCCATAGTGAAAGATTACCCTGTTGCTCTCACTGCTGAACGTGAAGTATGACGTTCCTGATAGGTATCGCCCACTAGTATCTAGAGTCGTAACTGGTGATGATCTGCTGCGCCACAGAAGGAATATTGCGTGTCTACTAAACTTTATTTAAAGTAGTAATAGACTACTTAACGTCGGTGAGCGGCCCAGACACGCTTCTTCATGCACAAATATACACAACGCTGACGATGCTCTGAATGCTGAGCATCCTGCCAATGAAATCGTCTGTAAGAGACCGGATTGCAGTTAATGGCACTATTGCCAGGGTTCCGTTCGATTTCCTATGTGATTCATGAGCACGATATGATAATCAGTGACAGCCATAGCCACAACTTTATGTACATGAGTTAGATAGCTCGAAATACCTTGACAGGCCACACCGCGGAGGTCTTACCACTCACACCGAACAACCAATTGACAACAATATCGAGTTAATGGATCTAGATAAAACATTTATAGGAAGGGCGCGTCCAGTCGGCCGAGGCGTTGCTGCATCTTGACTGACACAATATTGACTTCGTATCCGCGCGCTATCGGAGCAATCTGGACGAGTCAGTAAGTACTGTTGGAGCGGATATTTTGAAAAGCTCACCCGGTCCACTGCATGCAAGTTTCACCGCAGTCTCCCGGTAACTGCCTCGGCACAGCTTCGAGTAAAGCTTCGCCGATCGGTCCCTGCTATGTCTGACGCGCTTGTGGAAATAGAACACGTCCTGATAGGTCCTGGTACGACGGATAGGGAAGCTCATGAGCCAATGGCACGCACCTTGTAAATCAAAATCAAGCCACCGGTATTGCCCTCGGGAGGGGAAATCGAATTCATGTCGACTTGAGTTCACAGCATGAGGGCTAGAGTCAAGCAGAGCTCTGGTGAATTGCACCCGTGTCCCGGAAGAACTCGGATTGTGTAGACAGAGAAAGTCGACAGTGAGAAGTTCGCAAGCCTTCTGTCGATGACATAGAGAAGCGAAAGAAGGGGTGAAGGCATGCTGAACTCATGTTCACGCCAGATATTTGCGTGTGCCTTGGGAATAGGAGGAGTATTTCATAGCTTGCTGAATCGTGTCTTCGAAATGAATGACAGATAGAGCGAACTCAAATTTTGGCAGTGAACAATGAACTGGAGTCTTGACACTATGGTAGATGCATGCATTGTCAGTAAACTCAGATAAAGACGCCCTGCTACTGTAGGCGCACCTGCGTGTGTTTCACAAACTGTAGAAGTGTGCGGACAAATGTCAACACGGAGGTATACCGGATACAACGCCACTTTCGCCATTCAAGACAAGCGCAATCGACATTGCGACAAGACGCGGGGATAGAGGGGATGATGTAACCAAGGATTACTTGAGATAATCGTGGTGCATGCAGAGGCATGTCAAAGAGGTTGATCGCTATCTTCTCCGACGTGCCAGATTAAGCGCACCAGAGTGCGCAGACTCCTCCGAACACGATGTTCAGATAAGTCTAGAGTAGCCAACAGCGTCCGGAATACCAATTTTACTCATACGAGCAATGATACAAGAACGCCACTGTCTCCTTGACGAGGAGTTCCCCAAGGAGGTACGCCCCGGCATTTCAGCAACCAACGCTTTCTGCGACTTTCTGGACATCGTCACAGACTCTTGCGCAAATGTCGACCAAGGAGGCTCTTGAGAAGGATCTTCTTCCACTCCCCGTCCAGTCCATCAGGTCCGTCGATACAGCATCAACTCTCGCACCGACAAGTGTTATCGCGCGAGCCCGAAAGCACGTCATGACCGATGTTGATCCTGCACAATCGACGCTCCCATTTGCGACGTATTGCTTTATGACCGGCTTCATGTACGTCCACCTAGCGCTGATACGCAGACTCTCACTGACACCATTTCTGCAGCAACGCCGTCTGCTATACCGCGGCCTTCGTATGGCCTGCCTTCCATACGGGCAATGTCATCCAGGTAAGCGCGAATCTTCTGGAAGGTGGGCATCGAGCTTAATGTATGAGGATAGATGGCTCTTGCGCTTGCCAGTCTTGTTAAAAATCCATCCTTCCCACTCGCCGACAAACAGGCGATCACTTCCATGGTCACCTTCCTATTCGGCGCCTTCCTCGGGCGGATAGGTGATCGCATGGGAAATAACACTCGCGCTTGGCTTTCTCTCGGCACTTTTATCCAGGCCCTATTCACCATGGGCGCAGCCATTTGCGTGTGGAAGAGCGGACAACCATCGATCCCGGCATCGAGGGCCGCGCCCGTCTGGACGGACGTGCTGACCTACGCGGCGATTGGATTTACGAGCGCCAGTCTCGGGCTGCAGGCTATTATGGCCATGCGCGTGAAGAGCCAGCTTGGCACGACGAGTACGTGCTTTGAGTCGACCGTTATCATCGAATCGACTAACAGTTCTCACCTTAGTATTGATGACCGCATTCTGGTGCGAGCTCGTGACCGATCCGAAAGTGTTCTGCAAAAAACACTTCGCCCGCGATTGCAAAGTTATCGCCATCGCGGCCCTCTTCCTCGGAGGATTCGCAGCTGGCGCCATTATCGAAAGAATCGGCGCCGCAAGCGCACTTGGTATTGGCACGGCAATTCGTGTCTTATTGGCCGTAGGATGGCTCGCAGTACCTGGAAAACATTTGGCAGACGAGAAATGAGACTTGAAGGTCCGTTCAATGACCGACAGTCCGGCCTCCTCCGCCTGTCTCTTAGAGGCGGAAGTATACAGATCTGCAAATGCGTGATGGGCGATGACTTATTGTGCAATGGTAGATATAAACTGATAGATAATTCACATACAGCCTCCCCTAGTTTATACTAGCTTCTGCGATTAACTTGGACGTTCCTTCGACAGGACGAGCGGGGTTTATTATATAGGTTCGCTGATGGTAGGAGCGGCGAGGCTGCGCCGACGGACAAATTATTGTTATTATATAGAACGTAGTGATGTGATCGTAAACCCGTACCTTTCTGACCCTGACTAGCTTCCGCTTTCGGCAAGTTCGTAACCCACCCAGATAACTTCCGAGCAGCCGGTGCAACCAACGAGGTGCTGCTCGCGGTCCATTTGGCTCTCTCTGATGGCATAATGACCTCCACAGCGACAATCATACGTCCACACCCCTTCCTCAGCGTCTTCCTGCGTCTCGGTGAATTCCTCCAGAGAGATGATTTGCGCCGGTCGAGGGACGCCCGGAGAGTTCATGTGCATTGCATCGTATTTCTTTCGTAATTCTGGGGATGAGAGAGTGAGGTATGCGGTCTTGATCAATCCGACGTCGACACTCTCTTGCACGACTGGCGGATCGTCTCGATTGGCTGCGTGCTGCTTGTCGGGGTGAAGACGTAACAAGGCATGGTGATATGCAATCTTTATCTCGGACGCAGAGGCTGTCGTAGACAATGACAAGACTGCATAATAGTCAGGTTCCTGAGGTGCATCCAGCGTGGATGGTCGACGTTGCAGAGCAAGAGTAAAATGTGGCGGAGCGCCGTTTGAATTCGATCGAGATCACGAATTTTCGTTAGGCGCTTGGGCATCTAATGATTGGTTTACAACTTGAAGTCGAACATCTACTGCTCTATGGTCTTTGCTCTGTATCGTTTGGCAAAAGTCTACTTTCCTGTTCACGAGTCCGTCAAAAATGCAAGCCAGAGAAAAGTGATGGTGTGAATATCTAACTCCCAGAAGGGTTTCCTCTGGAGAACTGCTAACGGGCGGGCAAGTCTCGGACTGACCATTCATCACGACTGATAGAACTCCAGCATCAGCTTGTATTCTATCAGAAGCGGCATAAGTGAGAAAGCAGAGCTCCTTTAAGCCTGTCGCGGATCATGGTCCGTATACTCCATAGCTCGTGGAGCTTGTCAACGTTGGTAGGCAGCTTGTCAACGGGTGGGACTCTGTTCCTACCATGCTGCCGTCTCCATAAAGTCCCCCATTCTCCATAATATATGCACTTCAATTGAACTTTAAGCTCACTGGTATATTTTGTCACCAGGTTGATAGAAACACACGATGACAACGCCCTCCCCATCGTCATCGTCCTTATCTCAACCTCCTCAATATCGCGGGTAAATACGCTTCAAAACTCTATGACACGCCATGCTGAGACCGCTGTAGTATTGGTGTTGCATTAGCCATTGGTTCTGGCATCCTTATCGGATCATCTTTCGTTTTTAAGAAGAAAGGGCTACTGAACTCACAGAAAGGTCGCATTGCCGGCGAGGGTGTAGCTTATCTGAAGTCGGTGAGCCATATCTATTACTCATGTGAGCGTCGTATTTGATAGCCAGTAGCCGATGTGGTGGACAGGCATGACTATCATGATCCTAGGCGAATTGTGCAACTTCGCCGCCTATGCGTTCACGGAAGCTATCATTGTGGTATGCGTGCCTCCTTATCCTAGCGTTGACCGTTCCTGATTGATATATTTACAAAGACACCTATGGGTGCCCTTTCAGTAGTGATATCCTCGCTTCTGTCGCATTTTCTTCTCAAGGAGAGGTTGTCACTGTTCGGTTGGATAGCCTCAGTGCAATGTCTGATCGGTTCTTCCATACTTGCCTTGAACGGGCCTGAAGAACAGAGTGTTGACAATATAGTAGCTTTCCGCAAGTTGTTTGTGACGCCTTGGTTCCTATCGTATGCAGGCGTAATTCTGGTTCTAGTTGTGTTTCTAGCTGCGTGGGTCGCACCAAGATATGGCAAGAAGAGCATGCTGCCATGTGAGTTACGCCGCATCTCATATTTGCACTATTGACATACTCTCGTGCAGATATTGCAATCTGTAGTCTTATTGGAGGAATCAGTGTCAGCTGCACGCAAGGCCTTGGGGCATGCATCCTGACTTCCATTCGTGGGCAAGACCAGGTTCGTCTTCTTCGTTACAACTGAGCTTGAACGCTGAATTGGTCATTAGTTTAAGAATTGGTTTATATACTTCCTCCTTGTGTTGGTGATCGTAACTCTGTGTGAGCACACTTTCTCTCGATGTAGACATAATTTGACCGGGCGGCCGTTATAGTAACGGAGATATATTACCTCAACGTCGCACTTGCCTTATACAACACAGGTATGGTACAATATACCTACTACAATTCATGAATACTTACGAATCAAATAGCTATGGGTACGTTCACACATTGTTGCTGGCTGAATAAGATCTGATATATTATACAGTCACTCCTACATATTATGTGACTTGTAAGCCATCTGTTAGCTCATCTCTATGTGTTCGGACGTTAAGTCCCTATCATGACAGTCACCTTTTGTACCCTCGTCACGTCCGTGGTATGTGTCGTTCGCCCCACCGTTAAGCTATTCTCAAGCGTTGTCCAGATCCTGTACAAGGGGCTGAAGACGTCGGCTAGCCAGTTGATCACCGTTATACTTGCATTTATCGTCATCTGCACCGGTATCTTCATCCTACAGATGTCCAAAGTAGACCCAAGAAAGTTGTCCAATGTAACTCAGTTCCTCACTCGTCGTACCCTCCCAAATACTGACGTCATCCTTAAGGTTGACGAACACACTACTCTTCTGTTGGAAGCAGCAAGACAAGAGGCTGACCCCAATGTCGCCGGTCGCCTTGAACGAGGAGCGACTATGCGATCGCGACGCTCTCGCCGTTCAGGCATGAACTCTCGCATGCCGTCAGGACAGTCTAACGGAGCGACTCAGCTTTCGCCGGATACACCGTTCCCAGATGTAGACGACGATCAAGTGTTGGGCGACGCGGAGGTTGGCTCTGACATGGATCCGGACGAAATAACTCGCGAGATTCTGGAAAAGACTGAGGAGCCCGGGATGGACTCCTTACGCGGCACCTTTGGCGCGATTGGTACAATCATTCGCGCGAAGCGACGTGCTATGGCTTTGTCGGCAGCGAGTGCTGGGCGACAAAGTCGTTCCAGTCTCAGCCAACACAGTCACAGCCAAGATGCTGTGAGGAGAACAAGCACAAGTTCCCGGCCGGGCTGGTTGGGTGGCCGTTGGTCTACTCCGAAGGGCAGTCGCTTCCAGGCTGTGAAAGAGGACCAGGACGTTGAGAAGGGAGGAGTTGAGGTGACTGAAAGTCCGGTGGAGAAAGGACCCAGCATAGTGGATGACAGTCGTCCCCATTCCAGCTACCCTGGTTCAGACTCATCGTCCACAAGAGATCCTCAAGCCTCGCCTGCGATAATACCGCTTCGTGCTTTGCGGAGTCAGTCTACATTGCAATCTGGAAAAGATACCACGATTACGACATGACCACCCGGACAAACTTGCGAAACGGAAAGGACAATCCAATTTCCGCACTCTCGGAGCATGGTCGCACCAAAATAGTATTGGTGATCGTTATACCCATAGCTGTTAGCGTAATAGGACGTCATTTTGGGGGCACCAAGTATCTTCCTGCGTGTATCATCAACGTAAATCTTGGGGACGTTCTCGGTCTGTATCAGGACATGATTACTCTATGTACTGGCTCTATGACGTGCTCAACATCGTTCTTGTTTCGGCGTTCTGACGCTATATGAGTTCCACGAGGGCTTGGCATCGATAACATCAAGATTTCGACAACTCGAAGACATACTCGACGATGGTTTTGTTGTATATTAGCTGTATAGCCGAAGTCAAATCACATGTAGACGCAAGAATAGGTCGTTGTGTAGTTTGCAAACGCGTGCAGATACTGCTTCGGCGGCGGTGTTACACTCCTGCAGATAGACAGCACTTAACGGATCGATTCGGAAAGATGAAGTAGAGATAATTTCAGGTGTGTGATATAGGTAATTCGTACCTCGTCGTAAATATCTAGGGCCGTACTGGACTGTCAATTACTTCGAGAGAAAGTACGGTACAACACGCGCTCGTAGAAACTCCTGCGACGTGTTCCAAATATGGTGCGACTTCTCCTTGGTGGCGCGGCAAACGCCGTCCTCGCTGTCGCCTGCGGCTATGACACCTGCGACACTCTATCTCAACGATGACTGTGGACCTCACGATTGGACCAAGCGGGGCTTTTTTATTGTAAATCTCTACGTGCAGAATTTCTCTTATCTTTACTCCCCGTCTTGAGGCGACATCTCTGGTGCCACCACCACTTCGCTGCGATCATCTCATAACCAGCCATGCAGTCTCTACGAACACGCAAACCCTCGGAGTCGCGTCCAAAAGGGCGGAATGGAAACAGGCCAAACAGAACTGCACAACCTGTGGGACGCAGGGCGACTCGTGTCGATGACAAGATCAAGAAGCGCATGTCCATGCGCTATGCCGACATATCAGGACCAACAGGCATGGACGTACCTGCAGTACCCACGATACCCCTAGGACTACGTGCTGGACCTGGCGTTGGAGTTGGAGTTGGACGAATACCAGACGCAGCTGCTCAAGAGAGGGAACAAGCGAACAAGGAGGAACAGAGAGAGGCGGAACTAAGGATGCTGGACAAGGAGCAGTTCGATCCTGATGCTTGTACGTCGTTCGTTCTCTCGTTATAGACATCTGCAGACAATCAATCGCAGATCTTAAGCTAAAGATGGCGAATTCAACGGAGGCAGAGCTCAGATCATTGCAGTCGTCGTTAAGAGGGGCAAAGGATGAAGTTGCACTGGATCTGAAGCGCAACGTATTCAAGAAGTGAGTGTACACCGTGGCATATATGGCATATTTATATTTAGCTTTCGATAAAGCTATACAGAATTCATGGCGGTCTCAAAGGAAGTCAGCTCGCTCGAGAATGAGATGCTTGAGTTCAAGGAAGCGCTGGCAGAGTGGAAGTCCATGCCCTCTACACTTCATATCGATGATTCAGCGTCGGTTTCTGGTATGCGCCATTATTCTTATCATTTTATTCGCATTTTGACCTTTGGCAGAGCGACGCAGGAACGTCCGCTCATCGATCGCGGATTTGCGCGTGCTGTACGCTAACCAAATGCAGAACCTCCACCAACAGATCGAAGGCTCGAGTAAGTTCGTGCCGACCACTCCTGGAAGACATGTCGTTCTAGAAATGGACGGCATCCTGGCTCTCAACCCTGCCACATTCAAGGTCGATCATTCCGTACGCTTCGTTCTACTCGATGATGCTGTACTGGTGGCGCGGCGGCGAAAGCGGCGGAACAATACAGAAAGCGACAAACTCACAGCAGAGCGATGCTGGACGCTTAACGATATGCTGGTTTTGGACACGAAGGATACCGCATGTGAGATATTTTTGTCTTCCATCAGGGATAAGCTAACCTCCACCGACGATATCGTTCAGCTATGACCAATGTCTTCAAGATCAGGCACAATAAGGAGACCCACGTTTACCGGACTGAAGTCGGTGCTGACAAGAAGCACCTGCTCACGCAGTTCCGGCACGTCGCGGAAGAATTGGCAGCGAGGCGACGGAAAGAACGCGAGGGGGAGCACCAGCGCCGCAAGAGTCTGTGGGTAGCCGGTGATGTGCGGGACGCTGTGTCTTCTCTCACCGGATTGCATGCTGATAGAGCGACCTGTTCTGTTCATAGCGAGGCTCACAGGCACTTATCCCCGACGTTCCGCCTCTGCCCGACTTTCTCACCGACCTCGCGGAGAAATCGGGTATGGGCAGCAGTGCTAAGGAGAAATCCGAGCGGGACACGCGTTGGATAGGCGAGTTCTCCGACGAGCTTACTGTAGCTATTGCCCTTAGGCGGTGGGAACAAGCGGTAAAGCTGGTTGAAGATGGTGAGTTACATCATGCATCTTTGCGATATCATGTCTAATCGGTGTTCACAGGCGAGGGGAAGTTGATAATGATGCCACACTTGGCTGCAAAGCTTACCCCCTTGAAGGCGTCGCTGACTACCGCCCTACTCCAGTCGCTCGCTATGCCGAACAATCGGAAGTCAACGGTCGTGCATATTATCTCACTTCTTGTCCGACTCAAGGCTGGAGCGGCTGCGCGGAGCACGTTCCTGTCTGCGCGTACAAATATCATGAAGAAGCGCGTGCGGATGATCACCTTTGAGGGCCACATCGGCATGTATATCAGCGACCTGGCTGTCGTTGTGTTCACGGGGATCAAACACACCGCCGACTGGTTCTTGGCGAGCTTTAAAGAGAATGAAGTCTCCAGTTGTGAGTATTACTGGCAGGGTCTTGGTTCCGATGCATGCGGCGTGACTGAATCATTGTATAGGCTTCATTGAGTGGGCGAGGGAGCAGATTGAAAACTATGCAGAAATGTTCAGGAAACAGGTCTACACTTCAGACGTCGACCCTCAAACCATCGAAGATGCCATCAAAGTGACATACTTGCAGAGCAAACGGGTATGTGTATTTTATCCCTTCAATTTGCTATAGACGGTTAAACCCGGCATGTACAGTTGCTAGAAGAGTACGGTCTAGACTTCCGCTTCCTCTTCCAGCAGCTCCTGGTTGAGAAACCGCGCGATGCCGCAAAAGCGGCCCAACCACCCTACCGACGGCGCTCCCAGAAGATCACAGAGCCAATCCTCCCCCCAGTCCGCACGCCCGCCCCCACCCCCCGCGCGCGTTCGCCTGCCGTACCTATCGCCGCGCCTGTACCAAAGCGCGCGCGCTCCCCCGCCGTCCAACCGGCCCCATACTCCGCCTCCTCCTCGCCCGCCATTACCCAGCGGAGCTCGTCGCCGTCGTCCTCGTCTGTTGCGTCGCCTGTCGTCCCGCCGGCACCTGCACCGCGCATGCGCTCTCCCGCGCCACGGATAGCGTCGGTGGCGTCGAGCGCGGGGCGCCCTAGTACGCCGAGCGAGGCGTCGGTGTCGTCGAGGATTGGAGGTGCGCGGTCTGTGAGGGCTAGTCCTGCGCCGCCGCCTCGCTCGAGGGATAGGGATAGGGACAGGCCAGGGAGCGCGGCGGGTAACCGGCCGCCTCCAGTCGCTGTACCCAGGAGAGAGGGGATGTTCTAGCTTTGCGATCGTATTTATTGTGCTGTAATTATTATATCACCATATCAATGCACATTTTCGTGCAGTATTTTCAATACTAACGTGCAGTGACTCACCACGCCGGATTCAATATCGCGCACAATCGCCACTGGCAGTGCCCTGTCACACCCCGCCTTGCAAGGTTGTTTCCACTTCGAATAGCAAGATACGGCTCAAATTACCCAACACGGTATCTTCGAGGCAGTCATCACTATCTTACTACAAGGTGCTCAAATTGTAACAGCTCTTTCGATCAGCATGCTGCCGGAGTCAGAGGACACATTTGGGACCAGCAGTGCATACCGAAAGGAAAGTACCTCAATGACAATCATCGTCCACGACCTTGAGGGTAGATACATCCAATACACGAAGAATCGGTGAGTTGATTACTCGTATCTGTATTGAGTCTATTCAATAGTGGCAAGTCTGCAAAGTTCACAACAAAGCCCTCGTTTAGAATGACGCAGCGATTTTGACACAATCTAAGTACCACCTCAATTGCTGTAATCGCGGCATGAATATGAGTTCAAACCGACAGAAGGTTTACTTACGCAGGGGCTTGGTGAATTACCACACTTCGAAGATACTGCGGAGATCATCCAAGACATCCTGTCGTGCGGTGTCCGCTTGTTCGATATTGAAATCCTTACACGGCTTGCAAACTGTCCGCGACTGGTACAAATCAGTTTGGTGGAGATACGGGAACAGAGGGTTTGGCCCGAGGGAATAAGAGCAGAAATCCTTTGTCATGCTACTCCGAAAGACGGACCATGCATCCCTGCATTCCTTTCCACCTACGCAGAGCTTAGCTCTGTGTTCGGCTTCCCAGCGGATTGCCAACTCTCTCCTTGTCAAAATCGGAATAGCTTCCAAACATCGCTTGAGGTTAGTGGGCGACAGGCGCACTGTGGTGCCATCGGATGAGCTCACGCCGTGAACGATGTCGGTCAATGGTTTTAGGCAGCATTGGTAGAGCAGCCGGCTGTGGAGTTCTTCCATCTCGAACAAGGACTCGACAAGGTTGGCGAATCTGAAAAGATCGTCCGTTCTCTCGTGCACCCTCACGCACTGAGACCGCTCAATTTCGTCCATTGCTTGAATCTTGGGTGGATATGCCCGTTCCAACTGATATATAGCTTCGTCATAGAGATCCATTATATCATACTTGTTCCCGAGGCTGGATAGATGTGTCAGTCACAAAATACACGATAGAGGAATATGGCGTGCCTCAGCATGGCAAAGAGCAGTTTGACAGTCGGGTTGTCACCGCGTGAATAATGCCTAGGTATAAAGTTGACATAATGGGATGCTGGTATCATCTTTTTAACACTCACTTGAGACAGTGATAAAGAAGATCGAGGAGATCCTCCAGATCTGTGGGCGAATCGTCGACGTGAACAACCGCAGAACCATATAACTGAGCCTCATGATCCTCGTCTGCTGGCTGAGGGAGAGAGAACATGTGATCGAAGAAAGTCGAATGCTTGGCCAGCATCGACTTGTGCACTTTGAATGCCGTGTGGTTGCGTGCAATGAGAACGACGCTGCCATCGTCGAACCAGAATTCCGGGTGCTGCTTGAGTTGTATACCGTTGGACATCGATGAAGCAGTGGCGCTTGGTTCGAGACACTGGTTTCCGATGGGGGTTTCCGATATGCTTGTTGAACCTGAGGCGGATGCTTCAGATTCCGTTGAACTCCCTGAGCTCATCGTCCAGTCGAACACGACATTCACACGTGTATGTAGCGTTTACTGTTGTTGGGTGTAGAGTTCAGATAGACGCCTACAATCGAAAGCGAATTCGACATTCACGCGGTGCCTTGTCGCACGACCGTCACCATGGTACATACTATGACTTATAATGACCGGTATGTTTTCTGTTGGGCCGACCGTATCGACAGAGCTCCGGTTGGAAAGTTCGCACTGTGTCGGGCTCCCGTGGCATTCTTTAGTATCTCTCTTCTGCCGAGACCACAGTCGTTAGCGTAGCAGCTGCAGTCTATGGTCAACTTGTACACAATCTTCTTTCTAACAACAATAGACAGACCTGAGTCATGAAAGCTCCCATGAGAGATTGAACAACTCACAACTTACAGTTACTGCTCCCGCGCCGACGCGCCGCGCGCCTCACAGGCGCCTCCACCCAAACACCCGCCCAAACACCCGCCCTGGTCCGTGCGCACCCGCCACATCACTATAAAACCCCCTCCCCGCCCATTCGAACACCTCATACTTACCTTGATGGCACAAACCCCTTCACGGACCTCGGTTTGTGGGCCGTGGGGGCCTCTCATAGC
>JAAIFI010000313.1:0-37036 GCA_011032875.1 Phlebia tremellosa
CTAGTCTAATACAACAAAGGAGGTTTTTCCAGATGCAGGCGGGATCGGAAAAGATGATCATGAAATTCTCATATCAAGAATCGAGTCGTCCGAAGGAGCACAGCCTGATCTCTATTGCCAGGAAGGTGAGAGTGAGGCATCTGCCCAAGGTACATATGTGGGCCGACCTCTGGGACTTGTCCGATGGCGTCCGTAGCCTGTTCCACGAAGGGGCGGGTCGCAAGCGCGGATTCGAAAATCGGACTCTTCGTGCAATAGCCTACACGCGATACTCACCTATCTGACCACTGTTCGCCGAGTCATGCGAGCTGATCCCTGTCATGGTGTACCAAATGATGAACTGTGAGTTTGCATGTCTTCTCTCGCCATCTGAATAACCTGACTGATTCCTTTCAAACTTGAAGGTTTACATGACTTATGGACCAAGGCGGACATGCTTCACCAGGACATCAGCGTTGCATCAGCGTCAACAATATCATGTACGAGAAGCGTGGGGACAACTACTACCATTTCATCCTGATTGACTTCGACATGGCCGTCGTCCTCCCGAAGGACGAATCGACCTATGTCGCGTCATCGAAGCACCGTACGGGCACTCTTCCTTTCATGGCATTGGAACTGGTCTTCGACGCCTGGAAATCCTCCAAGAAAGGCCGACACTGGACCCCAAAAAAGCATCTTCTCCGTCACGATTTTGAATCACTCTTCTGGGTGTCGTTGTGGTGTGTTCTAGCACTTCTCAAGAATGGCCTGTCTAACAGCGAGGTGGACGAGCTACTGGGCTATGTCAAGTCCTGGGAGGCCGGAGATTTGGACGGCATCGCCGGTCGAAAACTCTTCATCTGCATCAACGGTCTCGAGGAATTTGGCATTGATCTACCTTCAGCAGCGGCTTGCCTACGGCGATGGTTCAAAGCATGGACTAAGCTACTCTTGGAGGCCTCCACGATCACGGGGACGTGTTTGCAAAAGAACTTTTCCGACAAAGACACGGATGACGACAATGGATCATCCAAAGCTGACTGGGAAACCGCGAAAGGGAAGCTGACGAAGGAGGAGTTGCAGAGAGTCTTGATGAAAGCCTTTCCGATCCCAGAGCAATATCTCAGCGATCCGGAGCCCGATGTTTCGTATCTTCAGGCAGACGACGACGATTCACCTGCAAACGAGGACATTCCTATGGCTCCTAAACCTCGGCGCCAGGTCCGCAAAAGGGCCAGACCTATACCGCAGCCCGTACCTGTCGAGGATGATTACCGTTCAAGACTTCGCCCACGCAAGCCACGAGTCTATACTTAGTCTACGGTTGGTTTCCACTCTTTGCATCTTGTACTATCTACTGGACACTGTCGATTCACTACTGAGACTTACTCTGTAGCATNTCCACTCTTTGCATCTTGTACTATCTACTGGACACTGTCGATTCACTACTGAGACTTACTCTGTAGCATAGTAAGATTATTCTATACCCCGTCATTAGGAAGCATCTGTACACCCCGTAGTTAGGAAGCATCTGTATCTTGAGGCGGTTCCTCGCTTTTGCTCCCATTGTAGCCTTAATTTCACATGTTCATATATCGCTCTTGGTTCTTCAGTCGTGCGCACAATGCTCACGCCAGCGATGAACTGACGATAGACGTAATCATGTTGAAATCCAAGTTCACTCCGCACAAGTTGACCTGGCTGTTCAGTGTTCTTTAATGAGTATTATACAGTAATGTTAGCGATACAGGGAACGTGCGGTATACCACAGCATGAACGAACAGCCCGCCTCCTCCCTTCAATCCAATTTGTACCCTTCCCTGTGATACTCACAGGGCTGATTTCCAATACAGATTCCCTCTCCCGCCACCAGCCGTCTGACTACCATCTTGCCCGCCATATTCCTGACCTTCACGCAATGTTCGCCCACCTCGTCTAGAAAATGATATGCTGAGCAAACACCGTCACCCCATTCGCGCGGTGCGAATTCATCGTCGTCTGGGGCGTCGGGGTCGCGTAGGAAGGGGTGCGCGAGCGCCTTCTTCGGCGTGATACGTCGGGTAGCCTCGGGCGCCATGAGGCCCTCGAGAAGGTCCAGCGCAAGGTCAATCTCGCGCGAATAAGCCGAGGGATTGGGCTGCGGGAGGTGGAGGGATGGGGACGGGGATCGTGAGGCGGAGTAGCGTGATGCAGATGCCGAAGCGGAGGCGAAAATCGAATTGGAAGCCGAGGCGGACTGCGAGAGAGAGGGAGACGATGAAGTGGGTGGGTGTGTCTTGGTCCACGCCTGTGAACAGAAGGGAAAGAAACGCGCGTCCGCTTTTCGTGGTATCCGGACATCAGGATTGAGTTTCTCGACAAACTCCTTCCATGTCATCCCATCATGGGTTATTGAGGGAATGTTCGTCTCAAAAACGCGACCTGGCGGCGAAATATTTGATGCACGCTCAATGTGGGGAGCTATAGGAATACTCACTGTGTAATGTCGCCGTGTTTTCCATCCTTTTCCTTCCGATGATAGTGGCTATCTCAACCAGCGCCTCCACGTCGTCACTCGAATTTAAAAGTGGAAATTTGTCTGTGAGGAAGAACAAAAGGATCATGCCAGCTGACCAAACGTCGATGGCTAGGACAACCCATTCGTCAGCTCCGTTGCGGTTCTGAAAACGTAGCCAAGGTCATCCACACGTACCTCCGCTCTGGTCACCGCATTTCAGTAGTACCTCAGGAGCGCGAAAACCTCGAGTCCCAGCACGATTCGCTTTGGAAGGTGGCCTGTCCATCGGGTGAAATCAACTTAATACACAGGGGCATATTCTTCCACCAACTCACCGAGGGTCATCCTTGAGGTAACCAACGCGTTCAGACGGCCACGAGCTCTTCACCCTCGCTTCCTTCTGCATCCTCTTGACGTATTCTGCATCTTGGCGCGTCATATCGATGACTTTGCCGTGAGGATGCGCGCGGGACGAAGATGTATGGAGACATTGTCCGTGGCTAGGTCCTTTCTCAATCCGCTAACGATTCAGATAGAACAGTGGCAATGCCGATATGGTCAATACAGTTACTGCCGGACAGTAATTTACTCACACATGCTAGCCCAAAGTCACAGAGTGTCCCGATGCCGGTACGTGGGTCGAAGAGGAAATTAGCGGGCTTGACATCGCGGTGGATGATACCGCGGGTGTGGATATCGCGCAAAGCACGAAACATGCAGCGAAAATACGCCTTGACACAATCAAGAGGTATGATCCTGAAGAAATCCTAATAACGACGCGTCAAAATGAGGTAGACGCGAAAAGACGCGTCGCACATACGCGAAAGTCCTCATTCTTGTGGTACGGCATGATAGCAACGACTTGATCATACTGCCGAAACGCAGTGATAAGGTGCGAGATGTGCCGACAGCCTCTACAGTCCTCCATTATAGACAGTTCGTTGCGCACTCGTTCTGGGCCGCTCGTCACATATATGCGTTTGATGGCGACGAAAACCTTGCGGTTCCGTGGACGGGGCGCCGTCTCATAGTATGCGGACGAGTGGACGGGGTGCATGCCTTGCCACGCACTGTTGTCCCACTTTTCGTGATAGCCCAAGTCGATGGCCTTGTACACAGAGGAAAATGTGCCCGTTCCGAGACGGTCGATCAGCTTGTAGTCTTCAGTTAGCTCCGGCACGGCAGCCTCGAGCTCAGCGATCTCCTCCAGGATCTCTGCTCGTTCTTCTTTCGACTTCAAATAAATGGACATCTCTTCAACTGCGTCCATGTCCAGATCGGCCTCGGATTCGATTATATCCTCCGCAAATCCCTCTTCTCCCTGCTCCTCCTGGTAATGCGTGGTTTGCATGGGCTGATCTGGTGGGTCCTCCACTATGGGCTCGTCGTCACTCATGTCTTCGTCCAGGTCGACGAATCCGGGAGGAGGTTTCGGAGTTGAACGTTTCGAGGTGGAAGCCAACATCTGAGGATTCTGGTACAGCGTCGCGATGTGGTTCTGGTATTCTTCCACTTCGGGGACGATGTAGCTGTTTAGCGGATCGTCCGAAGAGTGATCATTTCGTGCCTTTCGTGTGGCACGCCTATACTGGCGAACGTAACGTTTATTTCTGGCGTCGGAGGAGGGTGCCTCGAGGGGATTAGATGAGTGCTGAGACAAGAGAGCTGTTGCCATGAATTATTGAAGAACAGGCTACGTTACTGCAGTCGCCGGACCGGATGAACGAGTACTTGATGAATAGTTGCTGAAGGAGTAAAGGCCGTATCAACACTTCAAAGTTGTAAGACAGACTTCCTATGTTAGTAGGCGCGTAGCCTGCGTCGATAAAAGAGTGGCCGAGGGAGAGATGGACGTGGACACGGTCAATCCTGCATACATACCGTGGAGGAGGTCAAGGCGTATAGACGCCCTCTACGCACGTGACCGTAATTTGGACCTCACTTCCAACTTTCCGTTAAGATAATCCACACTCATAGGGCTTAAAAATCAGCAATTAAGGTCGCAAAAGCAACGCAAGGCACGTAACAAGCTTTGATCAATAAAGAAAGGAAATGTTTGGGGAATATAGCAAAGCAGGACAAAAACGACCACCGCAGGACTCGAACCTGCAACCTTTTGGTACGCTGGCAATCGAAGCCAAACGCGCTACCATTGCGCCAGGTAGCCATACAAACTGGAGCGATGGAAATGCTGTCGTCCCCTCGATTAGAAAGATTCGGTACGGGCGGCAAAAGTGTGAGCCTGGCATTAAAGCTGCTCCTTGCTCTCGCTTGTATTTGTTCTACGTCCTCCACATGTCGCTTGCCAGCGCCGTCTGAGGCCTGCACGACCAATCCCATGCACCCATTTGTACACACACTGCGTCATTATCTCGCTCAGCTCACCGCCAGCGATCTTGCAAAGCAACTAGCACCGCTTATCGTCTTCCTACTCATCCCTGCTCTCGTTCTCACCGCTACCGCGCACAGAACTACCCTACTGCGTCCATTCTACATGGTCTTTGACGCATTATCTCTTGCATTCCCATGGAACTGGTCCAACGGTCATTCTAGCAATGGTGCTGTGTCGGAGAGGGAAAGGAGTAAGCTCAAGAAGAAGATCGTCCGCTCTCGCGCAGAGCAACTTACGTTTGGCTTGAATGGTGATGCCTCAGGTGCGGCTACCTCTCGATCTGACTGTGTTATAAGTCCCTGATCTCGGTACATTACAAGGCTCTGGCAAGGACGCATACGAAGATGAGGGTTACTATCCAGGAATTGTGAATATCTCGGGAACATATTGTTTCATGGACTCGACACTACAGGTGTGTGTGTTCTTTAACAACATGATTGCTGTTGTAAATCATATTGCATGGGCCTAGGCTATGGCATCTCTTTTCTACCTACAACCCTACGTCGACGAGGTACACGCAAGAGCGGAGTTGCTCGACGTTCCAACACCGGTGGTCGATGCCTTCAGAGACATTCTCCACAGTAGGTCCCACAGTCACTATGGATTTTAATGACCTCATCCGATCGGTTTGTAGCATTGAACACTCCGAAATCCTCTCCACAATCCCTACGTCCTCTAGCTATAATTGACGCTCTTGCGAACCACTCTAAGGGCAAGCACAACGCTTTGTTCAGCTCTCGCGAGCATCAAGACGCCCAGGAGCTCTTCCAGCTGCTTTCGGAAGCAGTCAAATCGGAGGCTTCTGCAGTATACAAGGAAGGTCTCCGAGACCGTGGTCTCGGTGCTCTTGCAAAGGGCGCAGAACTGGCGTCGAAAGACATCATCAAGGGCGTCTTCGACGGACTTACTGCGAATCGTAGGAGTTGCAAGCAGTGTGGGTACACCGAAGCGGTCATGCACTTTTCATTTGACAACTGGCAGCTGGCTGTTCCTAGACAGCAGGTACGCCCGTGCTTGTGCACTCTATCCTCATACCGCTAATGAATGCGTATTTCGCGTTGCATCAGGTATGCCGGTTAGAAGAATGTCTCGCCGACTATACACGGCTCGAAGTGCTGACGGATTGTATTTGCCGTAAATGCTCGATGGTGGCGACATACCAACGTCTCGAGCAGGAGGCGGAGAGACTCACAGAGGCTCTGGAGTCGGATCCTGACCCTTCGTCGTCGAAACGGAAGCGAGCGCGGGAGGCGAGGAGACTGGCGTTGAAGATGAAGACGGCATTAGCAGAGGGGCGGATCGAAGAAGATATAAAGGGTGTGACGATGGAAAAGGTGATGAGCTTGGAGTCGACAAAACAGTCGATGATCGCCCGGGTGCGTTTCGCGTCCTTCTTGTTCTATTTCACCCACTGACACGAATCGTTCAAAATCACAGCCACCGCCAGTGCTCGCCTTGCACCTCAACCGCTCCTTGCATTTCGGCCACTACGCCACCAAAAACAACTGTCGCGTGCACTTCCCGGAAGTGCTCGACTTGACTCCCTTCACGACATCGGGAAAGCTATCCACAAGCCCATCGAGCCCCATCTCCGCGCCGCCTCCACCACTCCCGCTCACGCGCTCTACAACGCCGACACCCGCGATGTACGCGTCCCCGCGCACGCTGTATCGTCTGTCCGCCGTCGTCTGCCACTACGGGCAGCATTCCTTCGGGCACTACGTGTGCTTCCGGCGCACGCCACGACCGCCCTCCGCCGGCGCCCGTCGCTTTGCCCCTCCACAGCTGCTCTGTCCACTAGGGTGCGACTGCGAGAAGTGTGAGCGATATGGGCCGATACGTGAGGCAGACGGGGACCCGCCCGAATGGTGCCCGCTGCCTGGGACAGGGCGCGGGTGGCTAAGAATCAGCGACGACTCGGTACGGGAGTGCGGAATTGAGAGTGTGATGCAGGAGGGGACGGGAGCATTTATGTTATATTATGAGAGGGTGGTGGACAAGCGGGAAGGGATATATGGGGCGGCGGAGGCACGGTGCTCGGAGGAGACACTGAAGCCCTGTGCGAATGGCGAGGCTAGCGGCTCGCGGGCGTCGTTGGCGGATGGGTTAGGGAGCAAGGGCGAACAGGAGAGGAATGCGAGTGTGGGCATAGGAAGTTTGTCGAGTTCCCCGCCCAGGGCGATCGGTCGGATTGTGCGGAATGTCACTGCGCAAAGGTCGACGCGCTCGCTGTCCAGAGCAAATTCTACTGATCCACATACAGGTGTAAAGAATTCGGATACGGCGGGGTCGGTAGCGAATGGCGACGCACATGGACACAGTACTGTTCCACCACATCCTCCGCAAGACCAACTCTCCCCAAAACAGCCCAGTACGCCGCCACTCATAGCATCCTCCTCGCGTACACCCGCCACGCAGCCACATTCCGACCCACAGCCATCCTCCCAACCTCAGCCTCAGGTGCACTCGCATTCTCATTCCCACTCGCACCCACCAACGCCTGCCAAGCCACCAACACCAATAACGCCTCCGGAGGAGCCAGAATCGAGAGCGAGGGGGCATGCACGCGCACCCGACCCACCGGTACGCCGTTCCTCCCACTCGCCCGCGCGTTCGCCGTCCCGATCCCTGTCTCCCCCCGCCCCAGCCAGACATTTACAACAACAGCCAGCCTCCTCCATAAGTCCAGCCTCCGTCCGGCTGAAGGCGCCCCAGCCAATATACGCGACGACGGCGCGACCACTATCGCCTCCTAGAACCGTCGGGCTGCGTGCGTAATGCACGAAGTTTAATTCTCCGTATGTAGGTGAGGTACGTTGGGTCAGGCTATGTATACTTGGGTAATGCATCAGCTGTAGTACTCGTGGTGCTGTGCGACTCGCCGACAATGGATGTGTGATATCTCTACAGGATACGCGGAATCTATCTCCCTACTCATGACTCGGAGTTGCTTAGCATGTTTATATTGCCCGTTGTTTGTTAACTTATACTTGTATCGCTTTGAATTCGCTATATTTTGTTATCGCACAAGGTGACCATTGGTATGAGGCTTGTTCAGAAAGAAAACTATGAGAATAAGTTAGGCAAGCATCAATAGACACTGGACAACGTAGCATGTCCTTCCGTCCCTATCCTACATCTCCGAGCATTATGATACAAGAGATCTATGATACGGCGAGAAACCGGACGCCGCGTAGACTGTTCTGTCCGGTACAGAATCAAAAGAGTCGGACAAACAGGAACCCCGACATAGAGACGTGGTGAGATCCTGGAGGTCACCAATAGACCCGACGCTCGACTGTGCGCACTTTGTGCGGAGCAGCAATGGAGGGGGTGTTGTAGTACGTCGTGCGCCGTACGCGGGTGACGGTGGGGTACCTATGACAGATATCACAACGCTTCATGGGATGCTGGAGGGGGAGAGGTTTAGACGGAACGTACCATGCATGGTAGATATCGCCGGGCTCTAGCTGCACCTCTACTATTTGGCGGCCCTGCAGTACGGATAGTCAGTACCGAGGTCGACCGAGAGAACAATGACAATACACACGGCATAGTCGATATGTGATCCCACAACCAGGCCCTCCTTCCTGCCGTATTGTCCGTGATTGACCTGGACGATGTCTCCGGGCTACGTCGGAGGGGGGCATATTATGAGCACAACGTCCTACACGACGGCGCCCTCATGGTCATCACACTCACAAGGATGGAATCATCAGAGGAAGACATGATGGAGGGGGCGCTTGAGGGCTCAAGGGTGCTTGATGGGTTGGAAGGACGTCGAGTGCGAAGGCTTGCGGGGTGTGTTGTAGGGGAGAGGAGGAGGGGCCGCTTTTATAGATTAGATATCCTGGGCAGGGAGATGGCCCTCACGGAAGCCATGAGGCAGGCAGCCATCAAGTCCGCCCAATTTCGAGAATAATGGCCCCGCGGTAGCGGCGCTTTACCGCTTGAAGTCTATTGTTCCCCATCTGACGCTTTCCATGCAGTCGTCGAGTTCGCGTGACCACAAAGTCTGGTCTTGGGGGCGTACAATGTCGAGGAAAGAGTAATGGCGAATCAGACACAGGCGTTGTACAGTGTGCAGTCGGGAGAGACACTGGATCAGCGGGGGCTGTCTGGGATGCACCGAAGCCTCAAGGCATCAGGCAGAAGAGCATCGGGGCAGTGAAGAAGCGTACGTTATGACAAGGAGCAATAGCAGCAAGACGAAACGTTCATCATCATGACGAGATAACATACAACGTTGAGTACACGCCCTCGCACAGCTCACACTAGCAGCGGGGGGAATAAGTGATCTACATATCAGCTAGCGATACACAGCATGAACGAAAGCGACGAGAGCACATACCCTACACGAGGCCGCGCAGGCAGTCTACATCTAACAAAGCACGCACATCGCACGCATGACCCCATGCGCATGTGTATGTTGTGCGTGGCAGTCCAGGGGAGCGTGCAGATTGACACTGACCTTACCTCCCAACAACCTTGGCAATCCACTGACGAACAACGTCACGGATCCGCAGCGGGGCGAGTTCTTCACCGCCCTCCAACATGCGCACACGTTCCCCCTCATCCGATCCAAGACCCCTGTCCGAACGCGCACCTTGCGCTTTCACTCTTTCAGCTATCCCGCGCAGGATGTCCTCTCCGCTGTCCGCATACGCTTTCTCCAACTCGACGCTGAGCATGTAGTACGGTCTGCGCACCGCATATGGGGCAAGTCCGTTGTACTTTCGTACGAGCGAGTTAATCTCGTCCAGCGCTGTGTTGTGGTATGCACGTTCGCGGGTCTCCCACTCGGAGTCGCGCAAAGAAATCAAGTCAGATAACGTGATCGTGGTAAGGAGGTTCACAGGGCGTGAAAGGGTGAGCATTCGTATTGCCCGCCGCGTCCATGACTGGCGGACGATGTCGCGGAAGGAATTGACAGCAGATTCGAGTTCTGCAACAAGGAAATCAGATTGGAACTTTACTATCGAGGTGAAGCCTACGCACCGCCTTGAATCTCTACCCATGGTGGTGCCGCTCCCTGTCTTTGCACGATACGGTTCATCAAAAATTCTTCTCGAGCGATGAATGGATTGCGCTCTTCTGCGTATTGCTGTATAGGCTGCCCGCGACCCTTGATAGTATTGAAGCGGCCCTCCTGACGGGCTTTCTACGCTCACGATATGACTATCAAATGGCAATGCCAAAGCGACTGAAGCGTACCTCGATGCGCTCTTCGACCAGAGATGCCCATCCTTTCAGACCGACGGGATTTGGTCTCCTCCGCTGCGCCATGTCTGCAGCCTTACCCGCCTTCAACCCCAGCTTATAATCAAGCGTGGACTCTCTCGCATTATGCAGCCGTCCTACATGCTCTGATTTCTTCCTCGCCTCCCTCTCTTTCCGTCTTGCCTTATCATCAAGCGCAGATGCGGGAAGCGGGCGCGCTGTTACTGCAGATGGTGGGATGTGTCCGTACTTGATAGACGTCTGTGCGTGTGAGGGGACGCGAAAAGTCGTGTGCCACGGCTGATGTCCCTCGACAGAGGGCAGCAATGGTACGTCTGCCATCGGCTGACCGCTTGGCCCCCATGTAGTCCGTACCTCCACCTCACCTGCCTCTAGAATAGCAGATGCGTCTGAGTCTGACGGTAGCGGAGAGTCTATGTAGTCCTGCGCCCCCACTTTCGGTGGAGCCTGCTTGAGTTTCTCGTCCGCCGAGCGTATAGGCCCACTACGCAGGGGCTTGTACTTGTCGACCAGCATGCGCAGGACCGCGTCCTGTATCGGCTCGTCACCTGTCCAGTTCTCATTCTTGCTCAAACTCTCGAGTACTGCTAGTCGGTTGGCACGAGCGGCCTGCGCTGCGAGCTCGGCCTCCTCGTTCTCGGCATCCTGGAAGAGCTTTGCACTGGCGCGATGGTCTCGCTGGGGCGCATCCTGCGAATAAAATCTGAATGCCCGAGTTAGAGAGTGAGACGTGCGTAAGAAGAGTGAGGATGGGTATGAGGAAGGTGTCCTGATTGCGAGCATGTACGACGTTCAGGTCCAAGAGCAAGAAGCGTACGACCGCGACCGCGCACACAATATGGGCGCTTCACACGTTCTTACCTCCCACCACATCATTACAGTGAGCACTGCGGCACAAGAGCCCAGAGGCTTGGATTGAGAGAATGTCTGTTCTTCTGGAGACTTCTCTTGGCGACATTGTGATTGATTTGGAGGTAGAAGCTTGCCCAAAGACATGCGAGAACTTCCTCAAGTTGTGCAAAGTGTACTACTATAACCTCCATGCATTCTTCAACGGTACGTGCGCGTTTTTGTGTCTGATGTACCTTACTCAAGTCCTGTGGTATCTTTCAGTGTCCAAGGACTTCTTGGCACAGGCAGGAGACCCAACTGCTACCGGCACAGGCGGTGAATCCGTATGGTCGTTAATTGCCTCCCAACAAGGCACGCAGTCGACACGGTACTTCGCCCCGGAATTCATCCCGCGCTTCAAGCACAAGGAAAAGGGAACAGTCTCTATGGCTGTGGCGCCAGCCCTGGCAGACGGCACGGTGGGAGGCTGTGGAAGTCAATTCTTTATCACGCTAGCAGATAACATCGACTATCTGGACGGGAAGCACGCCGTGTTCGGTCATGTTGTAGAGGGAATGAGTACATTGGAGAAGTTGAACGATGTGTTTGTGGACCAGGACGGGAGACCGCTGAAGGATGTAAGGATTCGGCACGTAGAAATTCTAGGTGCGTTTCTTACGACTAGAGTCTCGATGCGGTCACTGACAGACGGACGTATAGACGACCCCTTCCCAGACCCAGAGGGGCTGAAGATACCAGAAGCTGAGCCAACGAAACCTCCGGATAACTCTACTCGCATTGCAGAAGATGAAGATCCGCTCGCTACTCTACCAGAAGAAGAAGCTGAACGAGAACGGAGACAGAAAGCGGCCCAAGCCTCTGCACTTACACTCGAAATGGTTGGCGATCTCCCCTTTGCCAACGTCCGCCCACCGGAAAACGTGTTGTTCGTGTGCAAACTGAATCCAGTGACGCGTGATGAAGATCTCGAGCTTATATTCTCGCGATTCGGGCCTATCATGAGCTGTCAAGTAATACGAGACAAAAAGACCGGTGATTCGTTACAGTACGCGTTCATCGAGTTTGATAAGAGGGAAGATGCTGAACAGGTGCGCTGACGGTGCTGTCAATCAGACCTATGATCTTGCTTACAATCTGTCAATAGGCATATTTCAAGATGCAAAACGTGTTGGTTGACGACCGGCGCATCTGGGTCGACTTGTGAGTACTTCTACCATCGCGTCCATACATTGCCAGTATCGCTCGCTATCACCGTGATAAACTAACTTTTGGTGATCCCTCACAGCTCCCAGTCCGTGGCACGGCTCAACACAGGATGGTCGAATGATATCAAGATGGGGCCACGGAGGGCAAAGGGCAGCGGTGGGTTTGCAGGGCGTGAAGACCTGGAGGCGACGCGGAGGTACCGCGAGGGCTCGTCGGACGAGCGGGGTGGGTACGACATGGTGTTCGACGTGCCCAGCGATCGGCATCACCGACGGAAGACGCACAGTCGCAGTCGCAGCCCACGGCGGGAGCGCGAGGACCACAAACGCAAACGGTCCCATTCACGCACGCCGCAGCATGGGAGGGAGAGAGATAGGGAGAGAGACCATGACAGACGGAGAACGAGTAGAGACGAATACGACAGAGACCGTCAACGGAGACGGTAGCCGTGTGCCTGCGTGTCTAATCTGCATTCTTACTACTGTGCTAGCGGGTCACACCCAAATTTAAGCTCAGAGAGCCCGGTGTGACTAAAGTTTAGTGGAGGGCGGCAGTTCGAGCTTTCCAACATATCGGGTACGGAGCTCGGGGACGGGTGGGTCATCGCTGCACACGGTTCCGCCACATATTCTTTGCACACTCTCTCATTGCCATGCTGCAGTAATTCTGACCACGAGTGACTACGAATGATTCCCCGTGTGTACACCAAATGGACTTGGTAGCAATCCAAAGGTATCGATGTGTGAGCGGTAGCCGCCACTTCTCTTGTTTGGGCGGTGTTTGTGCCCGGTGGCTGCGCTGTAGGGTCCCAGCCGGGCTCTCTCTTACATCTTCCTCCTAACCGCCATCGTTGCAAACCTTCCTGCCTCCATTTTAGCGATCGTGTTGCATGCTGCCTAGTGTCTTGCCCCTGTTGTTGTGCGTTGATAACTGATGACTCGCCGGCGTCGTTCTTGTCCAGCCAAGATGTAGAGGTATAAAAGCCCTCGGACATGCTCTGCTGTGCTCTTGTATCTCGCTCTTTCGGCACGACTCCTATTTGGTCTGCTCCCGTCGTATCTCCGGTTTCTCTCTGGCGTCGATATATCCTCCTCGCAACACTGACATTGCACCGCCTGCATCTACGTCCTCGCTCTCACGACGATGTCTTCGCAGTACTTTAGCTATCGAGACGCCGACCTGGTGTTGCGCTCAAGCTCTCCCTATTCTGAGGAGTTCCGTGTGCACAAATGCATACTCTCTGCCTCATCGCCGTTCTTCCAGGACATGTTCTCTCTCCCACAGGTTACATCGGAACGCGACACGCTTCCCATAGTCGATGTCTCGGAGACTGCCCACACCATCGAAACTCTCTTGCGTCTCCTTTACCCTATACCCAATCCCGCCATCGAGGACCTTGACGAGCTGGTCCTTGTGCTGGAGGCAGCACACAAATACGACGTCCATGTCGCCATCGAACACCTCCGCACCCTCCTCATCACAACGCACTTCGTCGAAGCAAACCCACTGCGGGTATACGCCATCGCCTGCCGCTTCGAGCTCGAGGACGAGGCTAAGACCGCCTCGCGGTACACGCTCTCGACCAAAGTTGCCGACTGCCCGCTGAGCGATGACCTGAAGAAGATCTCCGCGTACCAATATCACCGGCTGCTCGACCTGCACCGCACGCGGGCTTCAGCGGCGCAGGAGCTGATCGTGTACGGGGACGAGGTGAAGTGCATGATGTGCAACGGGACGCACTATGGGGCGTTTTGCGCGCCGAAGTGGTGGAAGGACTGGGAGAGGCGGGCGAAGGCGGAGCTATGGGTGCGGCCAACGACGGAGGTGATCTTCTCGCTGGGTTTCCTGGCAGAGTCGGCGAAGGCGGGGTGTGAGCGGTGTGCGGGGAGCATCCTGGGCGCACATTTGTTCTTGGCGAGGTTGAAGCAGGATATCGATGCTCTACCATCTACCATCTGAATATGTCTCATTCATACCGTCATCTATATCGCCGTCATCCTCTCGACGGCCGAGTTGCCTGGCACGCTACGCTACGGTCTCATAGTCTTTACGACGCTTTACGAGTACTCATTCAACTACCGTCGCCCCTGTAGCATACATAGTTGTACCCTACGCCGGCTGTAAAGATCAGCCTTTAATTGGGTGTACATAACTTATCTGATTCGCTGAAATTGGATCACTGGAGTGTTCGTCGGCCCAGTACGGAGCTCCTTCTACAGTTCCACTTTCATTATCATTATCATTATCTGAGGGCAGCACGCTTCTGAGTCACGATACTATCTATGATCCGGCGAGGCTGCTCACAGTAAGCCTGAGATGCACGATTAATTGATATACAGAGCGAGCGACGAGGTCGTATAAATTGCGAGCTTGGCCTTGGCGGGGACGTCGCTTAGTACTTTGACTTTCCATTGCACCGACCCTCTACTACACCACTATGGCTACACCGCAGCTCGCGTCGTTCAAGGTCCCTGATATTTCTAATGAGCCCTTGGTGAGTCCGTGTGAGAGAGAGTGTGCAGAACTCTGAACGCTGATCGTGCGCTCGCTGTTTCTTTCGATACGTAGAGGAGCTATGCGCCGGGGTCGGCGGAGCGCAAGGCATTGGTGCAGGCAATCGCTGAGCTGGAGAAGGAGCTTCCCCTGGAGGTGCCCTGCTTCGTCAACGGCAAGCCGGTATGTATTATGCCCATATCGCACATTGCACATCTCTGACCACCACTATGCGCGCGATCGATTCGATTAGGTGAAGACAGGCAAGCTCGCGAAGCAGCCCATCCCCTCGGACCACGCGCGGCACCTGTGCACGTACCACGAAGCGGACCAGGCGACCGTAGCGAGTGCCATCGAGGGCGCGCTCGCGGCGAAGGCGGAGTGGGAGGCGATGCCGTGGAGCGACCGCGCTGCGATCTTCTTGAAGGCGGCGGACCTCGTGAGCGGGAAGTATCGGTACAAGCTGCTCGCGGCGACGATGCTCGGGCAGGGGAAGAACGCGTGGCAGGCGGAGATCGATGCTGCTGCTGAGGTGCGCGAACGTTATTGCAGTGTAAAAGAGAGAGGTATGTTGACATGGTACATTGTGTAGTTGTCGGACTTCTTGCGGTTCGGTGTCAAGTATGTTGAGGAGCTGTATTCGACCCAGCCGCCGAAAAACGCCCCTGGATGTTGGAAGTACGTCCTATGCTGCCTGGATAATCGATCCTTACTGATGGATATGATAGTCGTATAGAGTACCGCGCGTTGGAGGGCTTCGTTTTCGCGGTCTCACCCTTCAACTTCACCGCCATCGGTGGAAACCTCGTCGCCAGTGCGTTCCAACCAATTTCCTTCAATGCGTAGACTACAATATGATTGACATTTTCCATCTCATAATCCTCTGCAGCACCCGCTCTTGTCGGAAACACTGTCGTGTGGAAACCCTCGCCCGCCGCCACCTACTCCAACTACCTCGTCTACAAGATCTTCGAGGAGGCCGGCGTGCCCGCGGGCGTGATCCAGTTCGTCCCGGGCCCGCCCGCCGAGGTCGTCGCGCAGGTGATCGCGCACCCGAGCTTCGCGGCGCTGCACTTCACCGGCAGTACGTTCGTGTTCAAGAAGCTGTGGAAGGACATCGCGCAGAACGTCGACGTGTACAAGAGCTACCCGCGCCTGGTCGGCGAGACCGGGGGCAAGAACTTCCATGTCGTGCACGCGTCGGCGGAGGTGAAGAACGCGGTCATGCAGACTGTGCGCGCGGCGTTTGAGTACCAGGGTACGTGCATCCTGCCGCTCCTGCTTTGGTGCCACAGCCCGCTTATGCATTGACCGATATTAGGCCAGAAGTGTTCCGCGCTTTCGCGCATCTACGTACCGTCCTCGTTGTGGACCACTGGCTTCAAGGATCAGCTCCTTACGGAGGTAGCCAAGCTGAAAGTTGGTCCACCGCAGGACTTCGCTAACTTCATCGGTCCCGTCATGTGTGTTCAAGTCTTAGTTTATAGCTTTACATCAGCTGATATATGAGACGTGACCACCAGCGGACGACCTGCTTTCGAGAAGGTCACCGGATATATCAAGAAGGCTAAGGAGGCTGGTGGTGAAATCCTGATTGGAGGCTCTGGTATGTCTAACTTAACATACGTAGTGGAACGGAGCGCTGACGTTCTTGTTTCTTAGGTGATGACTCGACGGGATACTACGTCCAGCCGACTGTTATCCTTACTAAGGACCCGAAGTCTGTAACTATGGTCGAGGAAATTTTCGGGCCTGTCCTTACCGTGTACGTCTACGAGGACGCGGACTACGAGAAAACGCTGGACCTCGTCAACACCTCGACTGGGTACGCCCTGACAGGATCCATGTAAGCAACTTCTATAAAAACTGTATGCAGCCTATTGACGATACTGCGACAGTTTCGCACAGGACCGCAAGGCACTTCTGGTCGCGACAAACAAGCTGCGCAACGCGGCGGGCAACGTGTACTACAACGAGAAGTGCACAGGTGCAGTCGTCGGCCAGCAACCGTTCGGGGGTGCACGCGCGAGCGGCACAAACGACAAGGCCGGCAGCATGTCGATCTTCTACCGCTTCGTCTCTGCAAGGAGCATCAAGGAAAACTTCATCAGCATTGATGACTATATGTACCCTTCCAACTTGGTTTAAGGACTTCTTGTATCTCTAGTATCAGCGTTCCTGACACAACTGATGTATCTGTATCGGCGCAAAGTCAGTAAATAAAACATGAAAGTGTAGACTTGGGGCAATCGACGTCGTGCTGACTAAGCGTTTATCCGCATTGTCGCCCTGTCAATGAGGCGCCCATGATCGTCGCGTTTTGTCTTGGACGTGCATTTCATTCTGCACTTTGTCACAAACTACAGCTCTTTCTGTCGTTCTTTCATCTTGTTACTTGCTTGAATTCTTGTGTCGGTCTAGTTCTGACCGCGTTGCTACATAATGTTTTCTTTTTTCTCCAGAAAGGTTGGAGGAGCGGCTGCGTCTCCGGAACGCGCTCCTCCACCAGGGTCAGACGTGTCTGCTTTACAAAACGATGAGGCCAGTCTCCATTCTGAACCGACAGCCTCTTCGTCGAAGTTAAACGAGCTTGCGCAGGCGCAGCTCCAGATGGAGACGGACACACCGCCAGGGTCGGCACACTCTCCAGGTCGACCTCCATCTCCCTCTCCAGCACCGACAGCATCAAATGACTCAAACAACGCGACGTACGGTGCCAGTGCGCGTAGATTGTCGCCTTCATTGCAGGCCGAGTCTCAGAGCATGCCCAGCCCTCCTGAAGCGACGCCTGAGTCTCTCACCGCGCTGATCACCTCCGTGCCCGCAAAGACGCTGCACGCCTACGTGCTCGCGCATCTCCCGAACGCCGCTGAGCCCACGCTGCAGCAGCTGTCCGTGTTCTTCACGACGCTGGTGCCGCCGCCGAAGCTGCATTGCGTGCGCTGCCATAAGGATTATATGGAGGTGGAGAACGACGATCGGAGCTGTTTGGTCGCGCATGACGACGAAAGTGCTGAGGTTGAGCGCGTCGGACGCACTGCGGAGGCGAGGAGGACGGCTGAGGGGACAAGCTATGAGACTATCTGGGGCTGCTGTGGCAAGATCACCGAAGGAGACGGGAGTCAAGGTCCCCCGGACGGATGGTGCTATGAGGGGAGACACACGGTATGCGTTATATAATTTATATCACTGACCTACTGCTGAGCTTGTCTTTCTAGACTGACATAAAACGCGCCCGTTTCCGTGCCGATTCGACGCTGTTGGACGACAAGCTTGTCTCCTGCCTGCGTCTGAACTGCCATGACATTCGTTCACAACTCCCTCGATCCAATACGCGTAAACGCGCTCGGGCAAATTACAAAGAGGAAAGCTCCGATGAGGATGGGAGCGAAGGCGAGACAGACAGTGGGATTGAAGAGATCACGGGAAATAAGACTTCGAAGAGAAGAAAGGGCAAGGCACCGGCAAAAGCCAAAGCCAAGTCAAAGGAGGACGATGCCATGGAAGTCGACAGTGTGGCAGAAAGCGCGAGTCGAGCGGGCAGTGTCCGCGGCAAAGGCAGGGCTAGGGTTCCCAGCAGCAAAGCGAAGGCGGCAGCAGAATCTGCTTCTGCTCCAGTTCCACCGAAACGCCCGAGAGGCAGACCACGCAAATCAGCCCCCGCTGCGGTGCAGCAAAGTGAGGCACCATCGGTCTCAGCGCAGGACCCTACAACCTCATCCCCTGCACACGCGCGTACACCTATAACGCCGGCGACTCCCAACTTCCCAACGGCAGCAGCCTCGTCTTCAATATCTTCTTCGCCGATGATGATACAGCAAAATCCGAGTCCCTCTTCTGGGCCGATGTTCACGTTAACACCCATGTCCGCCACCGCCAGCGTCGCCAACGCGGCTCCAGACCCGTCATCACACATGGTCATGATACAAGAGAAGCCAACATCTGAGCCGGTGCTCATGCTTGCGCCTCTCCCCTCGAGTGTGCAGTTGCCACCTTCCATGACCGCCCCACGGCCTACACCCACCAAGCCGTCGTCCTCCGCTCCTCGGAAACGTGCCGCTCCCGTTAGTTCTAACAAAAAACGCCGCCAGTACAAGAGCAAGGAGTTCATTGAGGACTCTGATGTGGAGTTGGAAGCCGATGGTGGCGATTCCCCCGCACCCAGTGTTCCCTCGACGCCATCCGCCAACGAAGCACCACCGTTATCTGGCACCCCTGCTCAGGGTGGTGCACAAGAGGGTAAGCCGAAGAAGAAACGGAAGGTATGATCGCTGGCAATCGCGTCAAGAGGTGTGGCGTCCGTATCAACCAGGTCACTCACAAGTTGTGAGGTCAATTCATATTGTCGGCCGCGTTGTAAGTCTATCACAGGAGCTTCGCTCATTTCTTGAAGATCATTGTATTCGTCCTGGCTCGTCTGCTCTTGTGATATATCGTGCCACCGCTAGCCCTAAGTTGCAATTCTGTCTCTTCGCTGGCTGGTCCTCCGCAAGTAGACATCTATCAGAGCCCGTGGTGCGTTCCTCACATAACCATGATTACGGACGCGTGTTGCACGAGAACTTCACCGGATGTACAGATTCTGGGCTTCATGTCCAGTGAATCATACAACGTACATGACACGATTGTACAGGATGTTAAACTCTTAGTAACGGCCTTTGTGCCTCTGCGGTGACCGTCAGGTTATACTGTACTGGAGTCCGTACAGCCCGTGTCCCCGTCTTTTGGATGTCCATGACGTTTTAAGATCAAAGCCATGTCCATGGGTATAGTATTGAGATCTGACATAAGGGCAAGGGTGCTGGGCTTTGAAGGGGTTGGGAACTTCGGTCGTTCAGAACTCTCCTGGACATCATCCACCGATTCTGTCCCCAGCGCGTTCTGCCCTCGCCCCGGTATTTTCAGCATCCGCATTCTGCTGGTCTTGTTCTTCCTTGAGCCGTCTGAAACGCCACAACATGAACCCATCTTCATCGACAGCGGTATCAGGCACAGTGATGCTGAGCAGTCGGCGGAACAAGTTGTCTGTGAACCAGCTCTCGTCGACGTCAAATTGGTCTCGCCATCGAGAGTACTGCTCGTCCTCGCGATGGAGATGGTCAGTGTCATGCGGTGACCCGCCTGCTGCTCTGTTTCGGTAATCCCGTATGCCGTCACGATTAGGCCTGTTGAGGTCTCGCAGGATGTCGAGGGCCATCGGACGCTCTTTGGTAAGACCGGGGCGTCCGCTTTCACCACACTCTGCTGGATTTGACGATTCAAAAGTCAAAGCCTGGTCGATGAGAAAGACAAGATCGTCGCATATTGCGTGCCAGGGAAGGACTTGATTTTCTTCCTGCCAGTGCACGGGATGGCAGACCATACGACAGAGTAATAGGGTCGATATCAAGGATAGTGGTGGCCCTGATACGCGCTTCGCCTGGATGTATCGTTTCCAAGGGCTAAGAGGGTATGAGACTGGATGCCACGCCAGCGTCGATTAATATTATGCATTAGCACTGGGATGTTGCACGGATGAGACAGAATAAATGACGCACACCGGTATGCGAGCGCAGTCAGCAGTAGATCACGCGGTTTTGCATGTCGAGAGGACATCTGAGCGAGCCAAGATACAATCCAAGAGCTGGGGAAGGGTGCCTGGCTCAAGGAACAGCGCCCGAACAACCAATAGAGGATTCGAAAAGGCACCTGGAACGGTCATTTGGTCAAATTTGTGATTGGGACGCGTCTCGAAGATGAGGGGAATGGCATCCAGCACGAATCCGATGAGCTCTACTTCACCCAGGGTCAGGGTCAGGATCTCTCCAGCGGTGTCACGTTGAGAAAGAGCAGCGTCGACAACTGTCAACGCCAGCTCCAGCAGGGCGATGAGAGATCCACAAGATACTTCATCGCGGAGGTTACTCCACTGCAGCTGCCCAACTGCCAATAGCGAGCGAGGAATACGAGTATCCTCGGGGTCACCCTTCCAGAAGTAGCACTGAAAGAAGACGTTGAGGGGACTGGTGGCCCAGTTGGCATCGAGTGAGCGTAGCACATCATGGATGTTGGAAACGACTTTTGCAAGTCCGTGGTGGTCTGCCCGATATTGGTAGTACTTGAGGCCAGCGAACGTTCCGCGTGATGAAAGTGAACGTGTTAATTCGAGAACACGGCCGGGCATAGGCTGTCTCCACTTATTGAGAAAAATCACCAGAAACTTCCAGGCTAACTCGGCCTGCTCGCTGTCACCTGCGATCAGCTCCTCTCGTGCCGCCTGATTCACTGCCGTGTGAAGGCTATCTGCAACAATGTTGATCACAGGTAGGCGTGTGGCATCCAATAGTTCTGTGAGGAAGGGCAGGACGTCCAAGCTGGCATCCCGAATATGGTCACGAAGGTTTTGCACAGTTAGACGTCGTTCTGCACAGTTCATAGCAAATTGAACGACACCCTTGAGCAGAGGTCGAGTATGTCGTAGTGCTAGCTCCATCGGGACCAAGAGCTCGTCGTTCACCATGGCATCGATGCCTGTCACAATCGTCGTATCCTTCTCATTGGTGCGACATATCTCACTCTCTTCATCTTTTAACGTGATCCCTTTGAAGCGGGGATGGGGGACTGGGGAGATCGTACCCCTGCTATTCTCAGTTTGCGACATAGCATGATACGATGTGATGATCGTCCATCTCGCGAGCCGAGTAGTGTTCTCCGCAACTTGAAGTATCCACTGAACGACTGCAGGCAGCCCTAAACTGGCTACTAACACTGAGAAACATTGGCGAAGCCACTTGAGTACCGCGACTACAAGCAGCGTCGAACTGGCCGCTAATGTCGACAAGCACAGCCAAACCCGTATTGAAGCTCGATGCGCAAGGGAGTACTTCGTCGCGGACAGAGCATATATTCGTATTGTGCTCAGTACGTGTTTCAAGAAGGTGGTCTTGTACGGACATCGAGGGGATAGGATAGGCGCGAGGAGAGCGAACGCGAAAAATGCCGCCCACCCGCCGACTAGGCAAATGCATGTAGTCCCGATACTAGCGTGAACCGAAGAGGTGAAGACATAAAGTCCGATGAAGAACAGTGTGAGAGCAAGCTGCAAGATGAGGGGTAGGACCGCCGCGATCTCGAAGAGCTTCCATGTCTCGAGTCCACCTTTCCGGTAATGGCGAATACGCAAGCGCTCCTCGGGGATGGTCTGCTCGATGGCGATGTATTCCTTCAGCCATTGCTTGACCAAAATAGCGAAGGAGGCCGCAGCGAGGCTGAGAACCAAGCTCGCGAACCAACATACGTTGACCAGTATGTCAGACGCACGAGCCTCGAAAGGAACGGCGGTGGGATCGGAAGGGGGGACGGTGGAGTTGATGTGACTGCCGGTGACGGTGTAGCTGTTCGTTTGGGCAGAGATCTGACGGAGTAATTGCACCGTTTCTTGCTGGGGGTCTGCCTGCAGATTCTGGAACGATTCTACCAGTAGTCCGATTAGCACTGCAGAGTAGAGGCCAGCCTGTACAACGTGTCAGGAAGCTATCCAGGATGACAAACAAAGACGTACAAAAACGAGCAAAGAGTCCATATCCTCCTTGTAGTCCCAGACCGTGCGTTCTTCGCGCTTTCTCTCGTGCTCTTCCAGTGCGGCCCATCCGGTGAGTCTTGTCCTACTTTGGGGAGTATCCTATTGGTGTCATCACGAATCAGCGACCACCAAGCAGCACCTATGCATCATCGTTCCGCCTACCTGAGCTACGGGCCTACTGAACATCATGCGCGCCGATCGAGATCTAAAGTTTGACTCAATTCTTGGCTAGTTCAGGATGCGGAAACAATCTTGTCACCGAAGAATGTCTGCGAAATTCCTAGACGATAGACAGTGGGTGTTGGATGTGTGCCAAGGAGCAGGAGAGGATGTATGACGGGGATGGGGGTAGTTAGGTGAGAGCAGGTCCTGACTTCCCAACCTTTTGCTTCGTCTTCGGTAACTTTCGTGCAGAGACGCCCTACGGCCACCGCCACGAATAGCGTATTCCTGTATTCGTGTTCGTACTCAGTCTTCTGATCATCAGAAGACACCGAAACCATGAGTACAACCCAGAGGAGACTGTTCATCCGCGCGTAAATCTGAGGTATACGCTCGGTCACGGTAACACATCATCCCAAAAACGGGAAACGCGCCAGTGAATGGGGGGCGAGCCATGATAGACGTCGGGATGTGGTCGAAGTTGGAGGTGTCGCCACTGTGTTGACATGGGCAGTGCCACCTGGAAAAGAAGCGAGTGCAGTACTTAGAGCTGGACTCGCGTGCGTCAACTCCATGACACTCACCTTCAAAGAAGCACGTCGGTGATTCCTAGGCTAGTGCCGGTGCAGTGCGATGGAAAATCATGCACAATTCATGCAGGTGGAGGGTCGCGACAGCCTACATAAGAATCCATGCCCAGTACTACTTGCGTGTAATAGTCGATCTCGTGCTCCATGCTACAAGATCTGCACTGAAGGTGATACACAGATTAGCAGAGCGTACCCAGTCATGAAATGGAACATACCGTATAGTCACAGTGACTTCCTTCCCGTCGTGTTTGTCTTTCCATGGGCCTTTGGCTACTGGTTTCGAAAGCTGCCCCCTTCTCAGAACCAGAAGCGTCCTACGTGTATCCAGCGATAGCATAACTCCACATCTTCAAGTCGGCGCTGGCTCTGCGTTGAGCTCAGGGCGGCGAGCTAGTGCAATCTGCGATGCGGCAGCAAACTTGGAAGTACTTCGCACGATGGAGTGCCCAAAGAGTAGACAGCTGGACGCATTTGCGATCTGTCGGGTATACTGGACTAGAAGTGTTCAACGTTCAATATTCAATGTTCATCAACGTTGGACGGGCGAAAAGCGCGCCGGGACCACCATTGAACGTAGAGAGATGACAATTTAGGGAGTTGGACGGCTTTGAGATGCAAAGTAGAACCGTGATAGATACATGCGGGGTGTATAGGTTGCTGCTATGGTTGAAGAATGGTAACACAAGGAAAAGGTAGATGGTGTTACGGTGGTCGGTTTATTTTGTCGTCAGTGCACGAACGTTAACAACTTGACGCCCAACGCGTAATTGCGAGCAGTTTGCATAGTACCATCAATCAGGATATGCATATGGTGAACTTTATCAGGCAGTGACTCAAGCTTTCGTTACGCTTGTCATGTCTTCCGATAACAGAGATACAACGCCAGCCCAGTACAATGCACAAACAGGCCCAGCGACAATTGTTCCACAGCAACCAGAGCTGCCGTCAATGGATGTTGTCCGCACAGAGGCGGCTAAAGGCTAGTAGGCTTGTATGGAATACTTTTAGTGATGCGGCTGTAACCGTTCGCTTTTATCTAGCTTCGGCGATGATGACGGCTGGGGGACCCCCGACGACACTAGTGATAAGCACACTACCTCCCAAGAATGGAATCGTTTACACCGAGGAAGACTATGTCCCGGAGTGCTTGGCTTGGAACCTGGTCGTTCCGTGGCTGTTCAAGTATTCGTTTCTTGTCGGTACGAAGGATGGTACTATTGTGCTCGCTTTTGCCGCACCACTACTATCTACTGAATAAACACAGTCCCAGATGATATACGAGACCAAGTCATACTCGCCTTGGAAATGTTCCACGATGTATTGACTATATGCACTCAAGATCAAATACGTGCCATGGGTCATATCGCATCTGGAGTTACTGATCATGCGAAAGAGAATGCGACGAGAGTACGTCTGCGACTTCGAGTTGCCATTATTGGCATTCGAATCATATCCATCTTCAGGCTGCGCTGTGCCGCTTGAAACTGCAGAACTTGTTACTGTCAGTATCATCATCATGAATTCGTTCATTTCAGATACGCATGCAGGCTAAATTGGTCCGCTAGTGACCCCAAAGTCGATCGCCCCCAGAAAGCCTTGAAGTATATCTACATCTCTTTGGAGCAAGACAATGCGATATTTCAACGAGACTGGTCGGACCCATGTCTCCATAATCCGTACGTCGTACTTGTAAAAAATATGTCAATGACTGATTGAATGTGTTAGAGGACTTTATATAAATCATGGCGATGCTCTCACCTTTTCCGCAACCTTTACGGAGGAAACCAAGAATGTTCTAGAGAATCTGGTCAAGACGCTTCCCAAGGTCTCTCAAGAGCTCGGTCACTTCGAACCGGATGTGGTAAAGGCGCGAATAAATCTATCGCAAGTCTTACTGCAATTAGGGATCGAACATGAATCACAGAAGAAGTTAGTGTGTTCGGATTTGTCCTGTGCTCATCGGCTAATTGCTATATCTGAAATAGGCATACTGTGTGGGCTGCGCAACATCTGCGCAAACATCCCTTCATGTACACCGATGCCGTCTTACAACAAATGCTATATCGGTCTAACCAGCCTCCCCATCCGGTGCTACAAGCCCTAGGAGGTCCAGGTTGGCTCCATAAGCGCCGTGAGACGTTGCGCACGCAGGAAAGGAGCGTCAAGAGATGCGCGATCTGTAGAGGCTGCGAACCCATTAAGAAATTGTCCCGTTGCTCGCGCTGTGAATATACCTATTATTGGTCAGTGATTCTGAATGTTGGCGTTGCTGGGGGTGGATGCTTACGCTTCGTACTAGTTCGAAGGAATGCCAGAAAGTGGACTGGCCGTTTCACAAGTACGTTTTTGTCTGCTTCTGAACTGTGATGACACTCATGTATTATTATTACCTGCACGATAGAGAAATGTGTCTGTCAGTATCCCCGCCACGACATTTTTATGTCTTGCTGATCCGAGTTCGTCATTAGTGATAGAGCCGCAGTCATTCGCAGGGTCAAAGAACAAGAAGCATCCGATCCGATGGCAGCGCAGCTCACTCAAGATTTTCGCCGATGGTGTGACGCCCCTCACAAAGTAAACCGCGAAAGTCTTGTTCACGCTCTCGGCCTACACAACGACCGGTCTAGGGGCTATACCCACATTGTCTTTCGCCAACTAGGATACACACCGGGTGCTTCTAAAGATGTTCGCCGTAAATTCCGTGTATGCGCCTGTGGTGTCTTCAAGATTTCCGAAGTAATAACAGACATAGAAAGTTGGATGGGCCTGAAACAAGGGGAAGGCAAGGAATATATCGACAGCGTATTGCAGAAGACGCCGATTACCGACAGCAGCAGCCCCATTCCGATGCTGACTTTGACGTGCATTCTCGGAACGGCACCTTGGTTGAACAGCGGTGAGCTTTTTTTTCGCAGCTGGTACTGTACCTGAGTTATTTATCGCCTGTGATTATCACACTGCAGGCACATTTCCTACAAAGGAGCTGCAGTCCGTTCAATACGATGCTAATTGGCGAAACAAGGTCAACGCCACCGGAGAGGCTCCTGGACCATTGCATCTCCTGAGCGGTGCAAGGGACGCTGAGTATACGTTCTAGCTTGGGTGAGCTCTTCGTTGTCTGCATACAATCTGCATGGTCTTATTTTCTACGTCCACCTTGTCAAGCTTGGCGTACCCACAACGTAATATGACCATGTCGCTGCCAACCAGTAAAGCGCTATCGTCTGACTCTGTAGGAATGATAATATACCTCGCAAATAATCCTGGGAGATTCTTCTGCGAAAGAGCGATTGTCGCCCTTGTTAGAAAGCCATTTTCTCCGTGATACGTTGTGTTATACCAGCAGTAAATATTGCAGCAACTATGAGTATTATGTCTCCGGCATAGTACCAGAGCATTCTGAATCACGCGGGATGAATCGATGACTCATAGGCGGCATGCAGGGTTCTTACCAGTGAACAAAGTGTGTAGCAATGCATATTTTCTACAGAGGAAATCTCGAACGTACAGCTTATAAGGAACAGAGGCAGTGATAGTTCCACCTCGACATCAGTCAGATCCGGACAACTTCGAGTCTACCACTGCCGTCATCTCGAGCCTTGACCCGCGTATTAAATGTCAGTGTCTCCAAACCACGACGTATTGGATATGCCGCTAAGGTCAACCCCCAATGTATTGCCTCGCCCATTGATGCCGAGAGCGGTTAGGGCGTAAACGAGACATAGGACGGATACTACTAAGCCTATGCCATACGTGACGAGGAGCCTGAAACGGTCATACTTGTATTGCAGGCCAGAGAATCAAGCTACAACTTCTTAGTCACGCTATCCCAAATCCAGACTCTGCGTCCATTGCAGTGAATCTTCCAACTGTTACGAAGCACGACGAAGTACTCTCCCAGCACCTGGACCTTTCTCTACCACAACTTTGACAAAATGTCATAATCTACCTTGAGAACGTGATAGCAAAAAACTTGAATGTCAAAACGACCACCGCAGGACTCGAACCTGCAACCTTTTGGTACGCTGGCAATCGAAGCCAAACGCGCTACCATTGCGCCAGGTAGCCATACCATGTCTGTCTAAGCTGCTATACAATACCCGTGCCATTGCGAAAAGGCTAGTAGAGACTATTATCTAAGATCTTAGATCTACGTATTACCTCCCCTCTCACCTTTAGTACTTATACCACTATCATCTCTACACTCCCGCACCAGGCTTCTCTAGCACCCTCGAAACGATGGCATTGAACTGGACGATGCTCAAAGCTGACCGAACGCCGGTCCCACTACCTCATGAGCTCTCTATCAGATCAATCGATACAGGTGTAGAATTAACAGTCATAATACCGAACGCACCGCCCTCTGGTCCATCGACATCGGGAGGTTCAGGTGGTGAAAGGAGGCTTAAGGAGGGTGGTCGGCTATGGCTCACTGACCAACGCGTACGTTTTTCCCCATTGCTGCTGAGTATCGGACAATTTGGTTGACATCGGCTACCCCGTTCATTCGTTTGCTGTTTGTCTGGGCACCAATATCGCAATCGATTGCAGCTAATATTTGTTTCGACCGCCCCACCGAATAGCGCTATCAAGCCGTCCTTCGACTCATTGAGCGTTCCGCTTACCTCAATACTATCTACAAAGTTCGAGCAGCCTTACTTCGGCCAGAACTATCTCATCATCGATATCAAGCCCGCCTTGGACGGCGGCTTGACAGACGGATCAAAGGCAGAGGTGCGCCTGAAGGATAAAGGGCTCTTCGAGTTTGTGGGATCGCTAGAGAAGACGCGAGAGCGTGCTATCTATATGAAACGGCAGAGTGCCGATGAAGAGGAGGGTTTACGTGCGTAATTTTTCCCGTCTTCTCAAGTCTTTAATACTAATACTTGTGAATAGCTGGTTATACCTCTCCTGCCGGTCCATCTGGAGCCTCAGGGTCGACACCAATGCCGGAAGAAGCCCCTCCAGATTACGATGCCCCAGCGTACACAGCCTGAGCAGGTTGACGGAAGGACAATATCTATTCCCATGTATCGGTAACAACAGGAAGATCCGGATGTATCTGTATCATCACCTCGTATAATAATGAACGTCATTCGAACATTGCATTGCTTTCGCTGGGTCTTCCTCTGCCCTTGCGATTCCAGCAGTCGCGTTACCGTTCGCGTTTCCAGAGACTACAGTCATGAGGATGTTGGTCGATCAAGCAGACGGTATTGTTTGGTAAGACATTACACGCAGATCCTATTGCTGCTGTCGAGAGGGAGGATTGCATGTGTGCAGTACGCGTGTACCGTACGCTGCAAGTACTTACCTGCTGTACACATCGCGCCGCACCCGCTTGAGCGAATGAGCGTCTAAAGCGAGCTTCTTGCAATTTACTCTCATGGCGTCCGCTGCATTTCCCTCCTCCATTGCGGGGTTCGTACCCATACCAGTCGTCTATTCGCCAACTGCTACACATATACTGTACGCCCGTGCTCACAATAATTCAAAAAGCGCAAAAGGCAAAGAAATCGCCTTCCCAGAGGGTCGCACTTTGTTTCTGGTCAACCTGCCGCCAGATGCGACGGAAAGAGAGATAAGTCTCTTGTTCAAGCAAAGCGGGACGGTAGAGAAGGTTATTTTCGATGGAGATGACGACGTGGAGCGTCTGCTGGAAGCTGAAAAAGACGATGATGAAGACGAAGACGATGAGGGAGACGATGAAGGGGTTCAGGGCGAGGGCGAGGGACTGGAAGAGCAACCACGCAAAAGGCGGAAAACCAAGAAAGGTCCGAAGGCTGTGGCTCCTCAAGTTGTGCCATTACCACCACGTAATACTAGAGTACTGCGCAGAACAGGGCGTTCAGCACACATAATCTTTTTAGATGCATCCTCACTCTCCCGTGCGCTCTCACCTCCTTCAAAACCAAGAAACTGGCCCCGGGACTCCACCGTACCCACCGGACTCACACACTACGCTGAACTATACGCGTCCTTGCGTCCACCAATGGACATCGTCAAGGCGCACGCGGACTCGTGGATGGAGCTCTTCGAGTTCGAGCAGGCGAGGAAGAAGCGGAGCAGCAAGTACAAGAAAGGGGAGGCTATCGTGGACGACGACGGATTTACGCTCGTCACACGGGGTGGAGCGTATGGGCAGACGTTGGGCGGAGGCGTGGCTGTCGCGAGCAAGAAGTTCCAGGAGAGCGGGTCGGCGAGCAAGCGGCATAGGAAGGTCAGGAAGGAGCCCAAGGAGAAGGATGCGTTCTATGCGTTCCAGATCCACGAAAAGAAGCGCAAAGGTAGTGTCTGTTTCATATTATGTGAACTCGAAGCTAACAAATGTCTGTGTAGAACTCATGGACTTGAAGACGAAGTGGGAGGAGGACAAGGCGAAGGTAGAAAAATTGAAGGAATCCAGGAAGTTCAAGCCGTATTGATTCCTGGTACGTTGCGTGTGTTCGTTGTTTCGATGTCTTTATTTCGGATGTACATCGTCCACCACTTCGAGCTGTCAGACGACTTAAGATGAGACTGTTCATCGATCTGTTTAGCAGACTTCGAACTCAATTTCGAGCTATCTCTCCAATTGTATCTAAGCCCTACCTTGTTCAGCGTTTTACCCACGTGCCAATGGTGAACGTTGACGTTCAATGTCCACCATTGGCACGTGGGTAAAAGATTTCGGACTCTTGACCTTCAACTTCAACCATCACTGGCCACAAGGGACGACTATCATCAATCCTCTGAGTCAGACTGGTATGTACACGGTTCACACCTTATTCTTCCTTCATTTCGCTCATCCCAACCTACAGTGTCAATGGCCACGCTAAATCCTATGAACAGCCCTCACTTGCCTACTGTCCTACCGCAGGAGTTGACAGATATGTCGATCGATTTCCTTCACGATGACCCCAAAAGTCTCAGAGCCTGCTCTCTGGTCTGTCGAGATTGGGTGTCACCTAGCCATTTCCACCTCTTTCACAAGGTTCATGTGAGAACCAAGCCCTTCATCTCCACATTCCCGGAGCTACTGAGACGCAGTCCGACCGTAGCTCAGAGCATTCGGGTTCTCGAGCTGGAAGCAGAGCCAATACATGACACTGTCTCGCAGCAAAACGCGCTAGTGGTTCTCAATCTCTTACCCTCGCTGAACACGCTCATCTTGGGAGCAGCGTTCACACACTCAGGCAGCGTACAGCTATACTGGGAACATCCCTCGTTAGCCGTCTTGGAGATCCACGACCTATTTTGCTCGCCGAGCGAGCATGCGGAGACAGCAAGGTTCTTTTCGCATATTGCCGTCGAATCATTGATCATACGCCGCCCCCGCCTACTGGACCCAAAGCATGACCCCGAAGATCCCAGTCCCCTTTCATTCGAACGCGCATTCGAAAACTGGCCAGTGAAGTCGTTGACTTTGGAGATCGCGACTGATGTTTACGATAAGCCGGCTATCTTCTTCCTCAAGACTTTTCTGCTTGGTCTCTCCAACGATTCGTTGAGGGCATTCTGTGCACCGTTTCACCTGTGGACTATGCCATTGCTTAAGGCTTTCAAGGAGTTCATCATATCTGTTGGACATCGGCTGGCGCATCTCCAATTTGATGCTACTTTCAACGACTTATGTGTTGACCCAAGTGCGTATGCGTGATCTGCTGTTTGTCGTGTACCCTATCGCTGACATCGGTTCAAACAGATTTCTGGAAATTTTTGCGATCCTGCTGCGAGCTGGAACATCTACACCTCTCGATTGAAGACAGCACCCGCTGTAAGCCTATCGCTGTTACCAATATCTTATCGCAGGTTTCGTCAACACTTCAGACGTTGACGATTGGGGTTAGTAGGGCGAGAGGATGGGATGTCAAATTCGGGCCATGGGCGAATCTCCTGGAATGGACAAGCTTCGAGGAAGTTATGTGCTCTTTCGAGTCTCTGCAGGTCGTATCGTTCCTTCTGGAGCTGCATATCCGCGATTCGTGGATAGGCTACCTGGCTGGTGCAGTGCACTCACCGCAGAAGGAGACAGTCCAGGAAAACCTGCCTCGATTGATGGCTGTGTCCAAAGTCGGTTTCATTGAAAACTTTCAGGCAGTGCGTGATTGCCTCCTGTTTGCCAAACCTCTCGGAGTACGTACTTTACAAACTTCTCTATGATAGCCTCCATGCGGCCTCGAGTCGTTCTTGTCAAGTTGGTTATGACATCTAGAAATCAATCATCACTTCGCGATAGATCTTTTCGAAGCCAACTTCTACAAGACCGTGTATGTCGTTGTATGCATTCTTTCGCTACTACCCATCTTCGACGCTACGTCAGCTGTACAGTAATGATAAACGCATATCAAAGATCGGCTTCAACGCGGGCAGCAGTGCTGAAGATTCGAGGCGCCAGTCCGCGTCTTAACCTCAAACCACCACCACGTCTATAAGACACAACAAGAGCATTGCTTTCTTGATGTAAAGTTTGTACTACATCCATTATGTTGAAGTCATAGCCTTATCTAGTTTCATCTCTGCATACAGTTCACTGATTAGGATGCCAGGCTCGTCCCAGGGTGCGATCCTACGTCCCACTATCCAGCCTCGTCACTCGAGTCTGCCCCAAGAGCTGACGGACACAGTGATCGATTTTCTCCACGATGATCCGAATAGCCTCAAAGCCTGCTCCCTAGTCTGTCGGGGCTGGGTGTCATCTAGTCATCTCCACCTTTTCACAAGGTCTCTGTGCTGGCAGTCCTCTTCGTTTCGACGTTCTCTGAATTTCTCCGCGACAGCCCTGCTATAGCGCGGAGCATACGAATCCTCGATCTAGTTGCATTCTCAGCGCATGCCTCGGTTTCACAGCAAGACGCGTTATTAGTACTAGATCTTCTACCCTCGCTGAATACACTCATCTCGGGAGTAGCATTCACCAAATCAGACAGCGTGCAGCTGTACTGGGAACATCCCTCGCTGGCCCTTTTAGAGTTGCATGACTTGTTCTGTACATCGAGCGACCATGCGGAAACAGCGAGGTTCTTTTCGCATATCGAAGTCGGAACGTTGATTATACGCCGCCCCCGTTTACTAGATGAAGGTTACGATCCTGAAGACGTCAACGCTCTTTCATTCCAAAGAGTCTTCGAGAACTGGCCAGTCAACTCGTTGACCCTGGAGATTGATACAGACTGGCACGATAAGCCGGCGGTTTTCTTTCTCAAGATCTTCCTTCTCGGACTCTCCATTGAGTCATTGAGGGCATTCTGTGCTACTCTTTTCTTGTGGTCACCGGTGTCAATCACGGCCTTCAGGGAGTTCATCCTCACTGTTGGACGTCGTTTGACGCATCTTCAGTTTGATGCAACCCTCGGGTGGTTGTACTTACCGGCAGGTGCGCGTGTTCCCTAGTCTTTCCATCTGTTAACACTGACAGTGCATTGACACTCAGGCTTCTGGAGTTTCTTGCAAGACTGCTCCGAACTGGAATATCTCCACCTTTCTCTTGAAGATCGTCAGAGTCCTCCTCCCGTCACTGCCTCGTTCCCGAGCGATATCCTCACACACATCTCGCCAACGCTCCGTACGCTGACGATTGGATTCGGCACCTGTGGCGGATCCTTCTCTTCCTTCGAGTTGTGGTCGCAGCTGGTAGATTGGGAACACTTCGAAGAAGTCCTTCTGTCTTTCAGTTCCCTGCAGCTCGTATCATTTCTATTGGAGACCCATGTTCGCAAGACATTGATCCTAGACGGTTACATAGTTAGGCCAATGCATCCACGGCAAGAGGAGACAATCAGGGAGAAATTGTCCCAAATACACACCGTCTCGAAACTCGACTTCAATTCCCAGATGCTACTTAGTCGTCTGTTTTTTTCCACAAACCTCGGGGCCTCTTTTCGGCACGTTAGTCAATTAGGTACATTCTGGGTTTAGATAGTCGGCTCGCTATATCTCAACTGTAGAGATGGTCTCCCGCAAGGATGCTCCTCAAATCGGTCTATGCAATATCCATCACCTGTGATGTTTTCCATTGTATCATCTCTGAGAGAAGAGATCTTCTAGAAGCCAACCCTTCTTCACGAGACCATGCTTTCAATCTTCATCCTCCCAGACATTTGACAGTAACGAGCGCTAGTCTAAGAATACAGTGTATATGAACGTCGGGATTGGGCGTCAGTGCGGCGTCACTCTTCTTCAGGATCCCTCGAAGTGCGGGAGGACACGTAGGTGTTTCATCTCTACAAAGGTGCCACTTCCTTAGGAAGCACGCGGTATCTGCTTCGTTTGTTTGCTGATATGTATCCATAGGGTCTATACGCAAGAGTTCTACAATTCCTAATTCGAGTTATAACAGAGATTCCAGGTACTGACGTTCACCGTCGGTTTCGCGAACGTGTATCCGCTGACGTCCATGATAAAAGGTGCCAACGATGACGATAAATTCAAACCTGCCATGGGAGCTAATTGAGATGATCATCGACTTCCTGCACGGAGACTCCAGAACACTGGCAGCGTGCTCATTGGTCTCGCGTTCGTGGCTCATCTCAAGCCACTGGCATATGTTCTACCAGATTGAAGTTGAGGAGGAACATATCTGCAAGGGTTTTCTGCACCTTTTGCACACTAGTCATACAGTTCCCAGGAGCGTCCAGGAACTCCGTCTCGTCTTACCCACCTCGGAACCTCAGGAACTCATCCACCCTCAGACGTTGATACACATCCTAGAGCTCCTATCATCGTTACATACGTTCAGGATATTCGGTATCATCATAGGACCATTCAAGCCTGGCGTTCCTCTACGCTGGAATCATCCAAAACTCCGCCTATTGGAGCTCAGCGGATTCGAAGCCAAGGCTGAACAAACTATCCACACGATGGCTATATTCTCCGAGATTGACGTGGAGGTCTTACGGATAGACCAGTGCGAGATCGACGACGCGTTATCTACTAATGCCCAGCAACACCAGGCGTTGCTATCTGGCTGGCGAGTCGGTGCGCTGTACATTGGCGACAACGGGGCCTGGACGAATGCTCTTATACTCAGTTTAATGAAGCAGAGCATCTTGCCCGGATCACTCCGTGCGCTGGACGTCATACAGCTCAACACGATGGTAGTTCGCGGGAACTTCATGGTGTTCCTTCGTGAGAGGGGCCATGAGCTACGGAGCCTCCGGTGGGACGTCACCGGGATGTACCTGCGCCCTCAAGACGGTAAGGCTCAGATTCATCTTGAGACTATCGCTGTGCCTGACATTATTGCTGTAGCGTTCTGGCAGTCATTAGAGAACTGCACGTCTCTACAGGCTATCCACCTCTACCTCGGGGTGGATTACTATTACGACCGGTTCGACAACATCGGGTCCCTCACCGGATCGTTCCCCGCCTTCATCCTCCAACACCTACCCCCGACTGTGCGGGTGATTACGCTCGCGCTCGGGTCAGACTATGCCGGGAGCTTCCTGCGCTCATGGATCGACTGTGTCGATTGGCCGACTCTGGAGAAGATGTTGCTGGGAGCGAAGAAGTTGGAGGAACTCAGGATCGTCTTGGAGCACCCGACACCGGCACTCATGTGCGACCATGCAGTGGAGCAGATCCCCGAGTTACATATGATGGACATCGTCAAGGCACTGCCTGCGCTGCATGCAGCGAAGAAACTGCGCTTTCCTGTCGATGCGCCGAGTCTTGCGATACCCGTCGGAGGATAATGGAGCGGCAGACACTGAAACTGATGCAGCAAATCGTCATAGCATACATTCCGTTCCGGATAACTAGATACAACATCTGAGATGTATGGTACAAACAAGAAGCACAAAGCGTAAGTGCAGACGAAGAGGGTAATCGTGACTTAAGAGGGGAATCATTAGGGTAACGGTAATCCAAGCGGGAATATGGGGTAGAAATGCCCCGTGGGTGGAAGCATAGGCAGAACGGCTGGAAAGCGGGAGGACTATATGTCTGCGACGCTGTTGAGCAGCCCAGTGCTGCCTACAGAGCCAAGACCCTCGCCACTTTCTTGTCTGATCGTGGCGCCGCTCCCACTGGCACCAGCACTCTGACCGGACGAAAGCTGGCCCACGATGTCGCTTTGCAGTTGCATCGGCACAAAGACGACCTTGCTCGACGCGGTCTTCGCCATCGCCTGGAGCGCCTCAAGCTGCCGGATTTGCATCGCAGCGGGGCTGGCAAGGATGTCAGCAGCCTGGCGCATCAGACGTGCGGCGTCGACTTCCGCGCGTGCGGCGATGACCTTGCTCTCTCCGATACGCTTCTGCTGCGCAGCTGACGAGAGTGATGCGGAGACCTCGGGCGAGAAGATGATGTCCTTGATGAGGATGCCCTCGATGGAGACACCCCACTTGTCTGCGACGTCCCCGACGATCTCGGCGATTTCGAAGGCGATGGCCTCGCGCTCCGTCACAACGGACTGTACAGCGCGTGCTCCTACGACATGTCGCAATGTTGTCTGCGCTCGCTCGACAAGCGCTTGGCGCAGGTCTGATATACCGAACGCTGCACGGTATGGGCTGGTGATCTGGAAGTAGATGACCGAGTCGCTGCGGCGATATTAGGGAATTTTCTGAGGGGAGACTGAGATCAAGCTTACATCTCGACGTCCACATTGTCCCTAGTGATGACTTTCTGTCGGCCTATTGGACTGATCTGAATCTTGACATCAACCACACGCAACGATTCGGTGCAAACATTGATTTGCACGAGGCCAGGATCGACAGCTCTGTAGAATTTGCCAAACCGTGATACAAGGCCGACAGAACCTAGTCGGAATTATTTAGCCATATTTTCGATACAAAGATAAACCGGATGTGGGAGTCGCCATCCGTATAAACTGTAGACTCACCCTGCTGAACATTACGGAAGGGGTTCGGGCATGGGCAGCACGGAACTGCTCCACATAAACCTACACAACTCCCGAGGAATTGCAGCATAGAACCGTAAACACCATGGGGGACCTAACGACGATATCCACATGAGATCCTATCCGCATGAACCACATCGGGTCACTCACTTCTGCTGTACCGAAATCCTGAGCATAGGACGGCTATAGAGCAAAGGCAACATTTCCAGCAGTGCATGTATGTAAGTCGTGTGGACGGACCTGCATTTCGCTCCGTTTGAGCGGCTGGACCTTTATGACATGTCCATCGGCGTTTCCCAGTGGCTTCTTGCCGATACTCGAGGTTGCTGGACGTTCGTCAGTCACTTCAGACATCGTACGGTGTGAATGTGAGCCAGTGGCCATCACAGGGGAGGCAGACATGCAAGAGCATATGATGGCGGTGCTTACCGTTCGGCGCAAAATGGTCCACTACATTCCCACGAGAGGTACCCGAAGCCTCACTCGGCGTTGAAGCGCGGTATTTGGTGTCTCCGGCGGGGGCAGACATGTCTTTCCTAGTCGTGAGCTCGAGGTCTGCCAGTGTTGCGAGAGTGGGCAGGAGTCGTGGGGAATACTGTATGCAACTGTCAGCTGCGTTGCTTTCTTATATCTTGACTGCATCTTGAACTGGCTCCTTGTGGACCGTCCGCAGTCGCAAGCGCATATGGGTGAGAGCTGCCCGGCCTCGCCGACACATTAGGCCTATCCGCGCCCTAATCCGGCGCCGGCAACTCGGCATTTGCATTTACCTCCGGAAGGACGCGCCGTGAGACCGTCCGGGTTTCCCAAGGTTTCTCATGGTCCCTGCGCTCTCCTCATGCTTGCTCAATGTTTGCCTCACGTTCACATAACCGTCGCCATCCAAGAACCAGTCCGTGGCATCACCTCTAGTGCATCTTATTGGGACGCCGTCAGGTCACGCCGGCAAAGCACTGTGAATTTATTTCCGAAATTTCCTCGGAAAAGGCACTCTAGATTGCAGCTCGCGCCAGACTCGACAGTGCGCAGTAAACCCTGTCCTCTAACGGCTATCGTTCTGATGTTCCACTTTGCTGTGTCTCAGCTCCTTTCAATTGACACAGAGGACGCTTGGTCGTTTGTGACTCTTATCAATGTCTCCTGCATCTCGGAGCGCAGCATTCACCTGACAGCATCTGGCGGTAGTGTTGCCACGGTTCGACTGACAAGCCGCCAGTTG
>JAAIFI010000314.1:0-36785 GCA_011032875.1 Phlebia tremellosa
TTATCGCCGGGCTTTCTCTCGACAGTGAGATCAAGAGACAGAACTCTCGAGACCCAAAGGTCTCTCTCCTCGTTGGCGGGGACGGTGCCATTCAATCGGGAGCGTACGCCCTCGAGTTACTATCCTGCACTTACGGCACTCGCGTGTTCTGCACTGGGATCGTGGTGAAGGACGACCGCGTGTTTCCCTGGTTCTACGACGCCGCCGGCGTGATTTACACAACGGAATTCATCTCCATAATCGATGATTTCGAGCAGTTTGCTGCCATGCTCGTGGCGTTTGTGTCCTGCACACCGGAGCAGCTCGGGGTGATGCCTACCTCGATCATGGACTTTCATATTCCATATCCGCGGAACTTCCCACCGCAAAACCTGACTGGCCGCGTGGTCTGCATACAGGACCCTATCAACAAGGGGCTAGTTCGCCTCAAACTCCAGAAGTTTATTTTTGCCCAATATGTCCTTCAAGGTCGACGTACTTTTGTATACGATGCACAGGCGACTCCTGTTGTATCGAAGAATGGTCTGATTGTCAAGTTCTCGTATCAAGCCAGCACGAGGACCCCAGAGCAAGATCTCGTCGCTATCGCGCGGAAGGCTGGTGTGAAGCACCTACCATGGATACACATGTGGGGAGACTTGTGGAAGCTATCTGACAGCACTCGCCAAGTATTTCTAGAGAAGAGCGGCGGGAGGGCCGAATATGAGGATCGGACTCTCCGTGTCATCGTATATGCTCGATATAGTCCAGTCAAGACTCTCTTTGTGGAACGGTGTGACCTGATTCCGGTCATGGTCGACCAGATGCTTGACTGTGAGTTTCACATTTTCGTTCGGAGTCATGTCCTTGATATCTTTCTCATATTCACAGGCCTACATGACTTGCGCTACAAAGCGAACATCCTGCACCGCGATATCAGCGTGAACAACATCATGTACGAAATGCATGGTGACAAGTATTACTTCATTCTCATCGACTACGACATGGGCGTCGTCCTTCCCACCGGGAGCAATTCCAGCTACAAGGTGTCTTCCAAGTATCGTACCGGTACTCTACCTTTCATGGCATGTGTGCTCACTGAGGACGCTTCCTTGGCCTTGCGACCTGGCAGCTCCTGGACGCATATCAGACATCTCCTGTGCCACGACTTCGAATCTCTATTCTGGGTATCGCTTTGGTGCCCACTTGTGTTGCCGATGCCAGGTCTGACAGAGGATCAAGTGGAGACCCTCCGAGATGAGGCTCTATTGTGGGAGATGGGCACCTTGAGGACTGTACACTCCGTGAAGACCACGCTTGTCTTGGGAGGTTTGGCCAAATTGCCCACGTTGCCTCCTGCAACGCTCTGCCTCAGAAAATGGTTCAATGCGTGGTTCAAATTGGTGGCTCGCTCTCGAACCGAACTCATGAACCATGATCAGGATGTGTTTGACCGGAAGCTCTTCGGAGAAGACCCAGATTCGACGCCATGGGACGCGGAGACCATCAACGGAACGTTCAGCAGAGACGCGATTAAAGCGGCCCTTACGCCTTTTATGCCATTCAGACAATCAGACGACGACGATGAGTGGGAGGAAGCTGCCGATCTGCCCGAGCCAGCGTCGCGAGAAGAGAAGATGTCCAAACGCACAACTCGTGGCAAGACGCAACGTGTACAGCAGGTGTTCAGCGACATGCGGGCGAGGCTGCGTCCCCGCAAGTAGAATCTTAGTCACTATACCCCCTGCCCTTCCGTNCCGCAAGTAGAATCTTAGTCACTATACCCCCTGCCCTTCCGTACCTTATACCCTTGTAGCTTTGTATCTTAGCGGATAGTGTTGAAGGTCTCTGGTTGTATATGCTTATGGCGAAGATAATTTACCACCATTGTGATCGTTCGATTGAAATAATACAATTCTGATCAAGTTCTGTAGCATCTCGCGTCGCAAAATCCCCGCTTTGAAATTTTGTTCCTCCAGGACGAGCGGCGGATTGCGCTCACCCGATCAGGACAAGATGGTAGCAATGTGGCGAGTATTGTTTTGCAACATGTCATGTCATGATGATTTCATTTGGGGTGAGGGAATCAAATAATTATGAAACGTTACAGGTCATAAGAATGGAAACGGATAAGTCCTCTTTGCGTTTGTGAACCCGGTTACACTTTCTCTTCGGCCCTCCAGCAGCCTGATAATATCCGGCGTCCCTCTTTCAAGAACAGCTGCAAGCTTTGTTCTCTCTAGCGCAATCGCAGTTCTGGGCGCTGCCGCCACAAGCGCACTAGGTTGAATGCGTCAGTCAGAGTCGTGGCATACGAAAGCGGGTCGACGGCGGACGACGTGCACCAAGTCGTCACTCACCGCGGTGTTGTGCTTCTTGTTGGGGCAATTCGTGCAGGTCGAGCAGTCGCATGTGCCCTTCGCGCACGTACAGGTGCTGCCAGTGCAAGCCCTATAGGTGTCGACATGGTTGTCAGCCACCATATTCCAAGAAACGAGAGTCAGGATCGACGTACGTGCATGAAGTGGGGTCTGCTGTCATATCTGATATGTGGTTTGACTCGGTTGGACTGTCTGTGGACTGAGTGCAGCGGTACGGGTAGTGAATGGTACGGGTGAGAGAGGTAGTGGGCAAAAAAGACGCACCTCTCCTGAACTATATAGCTAACGGGACACCTCACCGATCGGTGACGCAAGGCGCCCCTTTCAGAACTCCCGCCTCATTCCGTTTTTTGGATAACGATGCGAGGACGGTTGGGATGCAATGTTGGTACATAGCTGAAAGGAATTGTTGCGGCAATGAGAAGTCGGCGTTGTTCGATGAAACCCGACATAGGCCGCCTTCCTCCATCAGGATGATTGCAAATGGGGGTGGTAGATTTCCATCGTACCACGCCAGAAACGACTTCTTAGAGCAGAAAGGGTACTTTCATGTCGAAATATCCTGCGTCGGCTTACTTCAAGACAAAGTCGTGCGATGATGTATCACCAAAGATCACGGACACCACGTACAGAGAGCACACTAACATCGTTCCGTGAACTCGATTACACACCAACGAACGGTGTCACAAATAGATACTCTATGTGGTAATTATCTAGTTGCTCGGTCAAATTACAGATTTGTTGTCAACAAGACATAGAGATACCGTACCTATTACAGTTATGATAGCATAGGCAGATACCAACACGTAACAACGAGTCCAAAGTTCGATGAAGCTGAACGTGACAGTCAGTGATAACACATTCCAAGCGTACCCAACTGCCGTTACACACCTATAAAGTACCGTTCGTCTTGTCTTGTACCTGCGCGGAAGGACCTACATTCTCCTTCTCACTCTCAGCACCAGCAGTAGCAGTAACAGGACTCGGGGGCGGAGTACGCTTCTTCAGATCCGACACTAGCTGCGCGAACCGCGACCGGATGCGCTCGCGCTTCGACTCCCTATCGCCCTCCAACTCGCTCGTATGCCGCTTATGCCCATTCTTATCCTTGTCCGGGGCCGTCAGAAAGTTCACCATCAACGACCACAGGTTGTTCCCGGTGAGCATGTTCTCGTCCGCGAGCACCGACTGGTCTGCAATGCGCGCGAGCTCGACCGCCTCGTGTGTGTCCCGCCGGGCGACGATGCTCGACGGCGGCGGCTTCTCGTCCATGTCCAGCGCCCACGCCCAGCTCCAGCTCCCGCTCGCCACGAGCCCGTCCTTCACGCCGCGCAGCGTCTCGCCAGCCGCGGTCTCCTCTTGTGCAACGTGGTTCTGCAGCTGCATCATGTTCCGCATGGCGTCCTTCTTCGCGCGTTCTATGTGCTTTCGCCGGTGTTTCTCGATGGTCTTGTACGTCCCGTGGAACTTCTTGTCGAATTTCTGCTTCGCAGCGTGGTAGCGCCGCATCGCCAGCTCTGAGACTCGGCCAATAAGCTCAGGTGGGAGCGAAAAGGCGGTCAGCTCGCTGTTCGGTTCTAATGGGCGTATTATTCCATGTGTAGATACGCGTTCGCAAATCATTTCGCCCTACAATGCGAATGAGAGTCAATTATTGGCATGTTTTCTCAGAATGCACTCACCAGACCGTTCTGGTAGACCCATGGCTCACCAGCCCTTCGGACATCGCTATCATGATGCATCCCAGACCCCCCAAACCTCGGCCCGCCGACGTCTAGCGACGAGACTCGAGGACTCTGCGGCATGGGCTCAGTGGGCTGACTCCGGAAAAAGGACCCTGGTCGCGGCACATGTACACTGAGAGCTCTCCGCAGAGACAACCTCCTGGAGGGCAACGGTGGCTCTTCTTCAGCTGGTGTTCGATGGCCTCGCGAGAACAGCGATGACCGTCGTCCGCGCGCCGCATCGGGCATCGGGCTCACTGAACGAGTGCCAGGCGAAGAATTCGGTCGCAAATTTGAAGTAGGTCGTGAGAGTCGTTCTGAGTCTGGTGGTGGAGTGGATCGGGTCGATGCACCGTCGCGTTCGGTGGGTGTGCCAGGGGGAGATAGCGTTATCGGTATCTGGACAGCCTCGGAGGACTCCGACGCGTTCGTTGATAGTATGCCTGTGACTTGGCGGATGAACAGTGCCATCGCACGGAAACAATACTTGGAGGGAGTGGTGAATGAGAAAAGGATGGGAAGAACGTGAGCGGCATCTGCAGTATACGATTAGCGACGAGAATCATGGATACTTCCATAACGTACCATCGTATACTTGGAGATGCACCTGGGTAGGAGTGGGAATCCGTTCTTCGATACCGTTGAGAGCAGGATACATGTCCCGTGCTTCTTGAGTTATAGGGTATTTATCGGGATGAGCAGCCTTGTCAGCGCTGTCCGAGAAGTATAAGCAACAGGCCCAGTTACCGATAAAAAGAATATCGAGACTTACAAATATATAATTTCGTCACGCAAGACCTCCGCATCCCCAGCTATTACGAGCAGCGGAGGCAAACCACCTAAATACGACACCACTGGGCTGATCAACGGATGCGGCAACATGAAGTTTGGCGTGTACAGATGGATCTGTTGATGGATGCTCAGAACCTCTCCGTCCTTCGTGACACAGGACACGGTCTGGTCCCGCCCACCAGCTTGTGCGATAGGCAAAGACGCTGTTGATCCCAGATGCAGAGTCTGACCCGTCTGTAGCCGCAAGTCATGACTGACCGCGGGACTGGGCGGTCGGCTCTGACTGTTACTCCTGCTTGCACTCCCACTATGTTGCCGATTGGCGTACATACTTAGACTTGCGGTGGTGGCGGTAACAGCTTGTCGAATCCGAGATCGCAGGCTCTCGCGGACGACGTCCGTCATATCTTCTGGAGGCGGGGGCCATAGAGTTGATGGCTTGTAGAAGGACAGACCGTATGGTGGGATAACATCCTGTGGGGGGCACATTAAATGAAACGCGGATAGCAAGATGATAAACCGCAAGCGTACCGTTGGAGTGTTTGTGTGAATGCTTGGGAACGAATGCGTTAGGTCGCACCAAGGCGAGATAAGCACCCCACCGGCGGGTAGTGGTAAACCGCAATCTCGAAGAACCTGGAGGAGGGCAATCACAAGACCTCCTCCTGCAGAGTCGCCCGAGACTACGATATGTTCAGGTTTGACCGCACGATGCGCCGCTCCTGGCGGGGGATCGATCAAAAACAGATCTATGAACAGGCTCGTTACGAGATTTGAGTGAAAGTGTGATGAGGAAATAATTACAAGTGGCGATTATATCTTGTAGTGCACAAGGGAAGGGATATTGCGGAGCAAGACGGTAGTTCATGGCTGTATAAGCGTCAGACCAGACGTGTAGTCGCTATCCAAATCCAAAATCTTACCAAAAACGCGACCATTGATCTTGCGAGCTAAGCGTTGAATTGCATATCTTTCCTGATCTACGCTACCGAAGTAGTATCCACCTTGGTTATACTCAAAGTTAGTTATGTCACTTCACCGATCAATCACAAGACATACCTCCGTGAGTATACAAGATACAACGCATCTCATCCATACTAGGATCGTACGAAGCTGTGTTGTCGTCTGCGCCATCTTGTGGAGAGTCAGTACGAAGACTCTCTTTCCGCCGCTCGTTGACACTTGATCTCTCTTTCTCGTGCGCCTTGTATCTTTTCTCCTGCTCTTGCCAGTCCTTCTTTGCAGCGATCCACTCGGCCTGAACTCTATGACGCGAATGAAGATGAATCTCTGGCCCTGAGATGAATTGTCGGCATACTCACCCCTTCAAACCGCGCACCTGCCACCACTTCGTCCCTCCTACTAACCGTTTCGTCATCTCCTCTCCACCAAGGGCTTTGACGACTATATCTGCCGCTTTGTCGCAGCATGACATGGGCACGATGAGTCGCACGACACGAACCCATGGTGGAGACGGCGTTTTAGTGTTTGAGAACGTCTGTAGTTCTTCCACGGCATGCCTATAGTTTGATAGTCTGAGAAGTTAATCAATGCAGGATTGATATAAATGCTCACTTGGTCGAGGCTTCCAGGAATGTCTAAATAGGGTACTAGTTACGCTAGGCCTCCCAAATATCCAGTGATCACTCTCACCTTCACCACGATAAATACTTCGTCATAGAGCAGCTCGTTCTGTCTCAACTTGGTCGAACCATCGACGTTGTCTTTGACTAGTCGATCAAAGTAGTGCTTGACGAGTGTTTCTAATAGCAAAGGACCAAGTTTGGCTCCTGCTTCACGTGTCAAGGAATTCACCATGAGAGTAGGTCAAGAGACACAGATCCTCCCCAGCTCCAAGACAGAATTGTTAAATCGAGACTGTGAGATGTGTGCAGGTTTTCTTGTCAATGATCAGCGCGAGTGATGAACATGAGTGCGCAAGGTAGAACGCCGGTGGTAGTGAGGTGCATAGGTTTAAAGAGCCTCGTTGGCCGTCGAAAGTGCCAAGGTCGACGATGACGAGGCGCGACCTGCATAAGCGGAACACAGACCGGATTTGGTCGGCCTCAACTTGTCCTCCTCCCTTGACATGAACGCTTCACATCCTCTTCACGGTAGATTCACTACAACATCAATGTTTGGTAAGAACGCTGTTCATGCCGCAGGTTTAGGAATTAACGAAGAATTAATTAGCAAATATCCTCAGTAGCAGCGTGACGGGGTGGCTGAGAAGGCCCTGGCAAGGTTGCCCGCCACATTCAAGACATGCATTTTCGTATCGTATCTGTACAATTGGTCCTTTGACTACGTATTCAATCCTTGTTCAACCCCGTCGATTCAGCTTGACCCATAGCCTTCAAGCGCTCCTCCCTCGGGGATAGTACCCCATTGCGTATCGATGTCCTCGAGAATACTTCTTGCGTCCTCCTCATCCTGAATCTCTCTCTGGCTTCGACGTCTGCGGCCTCTGGGTTTCGCTTTCTGGTTGGGAGCTGCCGAGGGCGGGACAGCCTGGGACGTAGCGGAAGTGCGCTGAGAAGGCGCATCCCGTGCGTTCGAGGCTGCCTGCGCACTGGCACCGTCTGTTGGCGTTGTCGCGTTGTTCTTGGCTTTGGCTTTCCTTCTGCGACGCCCCCTCTCTGCTGCATTTTGTCCGGTGGGAGGTTGCTGAACAAGACTTAGTTACATATGCTCGATCCCGTCGCTACGCTTACGTCGGGCATGGTTTCTGAATCATGAGAGGGTCAGATACTAGACCGTCGTAGATTATACAACGTCACCTCGTGCGGGACAGGGTGATGGGGGTTCGCAAGATGAGAACCGGAGGGGCAAGGCTCTTTCGGCGGGCCTACTTATATGTTGTAAGTAAGGTTTCACTCTCACGAAAAGAAATATCAGACCTTCCAGAATGACTACCTAGTCATCTGGTCTCTGGTCTCTGGTCACTTGCAACAGTAGAGCTACAAGGGCGATACCGTCTGAGGGTAATTGCAAGTACAAGGCAGGCTTTGTTGCATAATGGTCAGCACACTCTTAATTAATTATTGCTGACAATAGAGGCCGTGGTGGGGAATGACAGAATCCAAAATGCCAGACTCTCCGCGTCCAAAACGTTTGGAGACGTCCTCACGACATGTAGGGAGAAAACAACAAGACCAGTATAGCCATGAGTACAGCAATCTGACGGCCTTTCATACGGCTCTGTATGCCTGCAAACAGGCGGCTCAGCAATGCTTCCATTTCTGTGAACATGCTTGTCACAGAGGACGGTGGGGATGGTTTCGCTGCTGTGGCGGGTACCATGCGCCGTAGGATATCCGGAAGACGCTCATCGGTAGCACAGAGAGGGTCACGGGCGACCTTCCTCGCCTCCAGATGTGCCTTCACATTCCCGGGAACCCCAGCGTGGCCGGGCGTCCTCTCGAACGACATTTTCAAATTGGGGTAGTTGAGATTTAGTGCTCGTATGCGATTCTGCAGGAGCTCCTCGAACAGCCCATTTGGTTTTTTCTTTAGGTCCCCTGCATCGATGGCGGACGTGTTGTCGCAGCCGATGGTGACGGAAGAGATGTGGTCGGTGGTGGTGCGGAGGAAGCGCGACAGGAGGACACATCCAAGCGCAAGTGCTATCACTTCGGCGTCGACGGAAGTGAGGGGTGCTTGTGCTTTGAAATGTCTCCGGACCATCATATCTTGCTCTCCAGTACGACAGAGGACAGCTGCCGCGCCTGCGTTGCCATCCATAAGTGACCCGTCGCAGTAGATGGAGAGTGACGGCCCTTGACTTCGCTTCTTGTTTGTGCTCTTGGACTCGATGCGCTTCGAGCGGATAGGGCGCAGATCTCTACTGCCACCATCCTTCGTGGTATGTAGAAATGCAGAAGGTACGCGCCAAGAAGAAGATAACAAGCTTATACGGGATAGCGACACATCCCTCCACAATGATGAGCGAGATCCTAAACGCACCTAAGTCAAAAATACAAGTATGAAGTATAGCCTGAGACTCACTTGTATACAGATTGGGTCTCGTTGGTATGCGATAAGCCTCGCGGTTGTTGCCACACGATGTCCTCATTACATAGGCAGTGTCGCCGCCGGTCTTGAAACCGCATATCATCTACAGCCCTAGTCAGTGATACTAGCATGCGTAAATACATACACATACACTCGCACTACGTCCAAGCTCACGAAGAGCTTTCCACGGAGAGAATAACATCGCGACCAAGATGTAGCTGAACAAGATGCGTATGTATGATCGATGACAGACGCGTCAATTTGACGCGCACAATTATCATAGTTCCCACACGCTCATGACATACATATTATGGATAGAAAAGTAATGCAGCTATGTGCAGATGTTACATGAACGTTGAACAGCGAGACAAGTTCGTGTGGTCCATAGATAAGAAGTGTGCTCGACTGTCATGCTCTTTCGCCGGGTGAGCTATTCAGACTTTCAAGACTAACGAGAACGATACGAGGGTACGAATGGATACATACCAATAAATAGAAAGGGAACGCGGGTCAAAATCTCAGTGACAGCAAATGACCGCAAACTAGGCAGGAAGACCCCCTATGCGTGCAGCCAGCCTTGTTGGGGTTATGCTCCGAGTCCGAGTCCGAGGCATACGATACTGAGACCTGGACACGGGGCATGCCATTGGGAGAGGTAGGACTGCAGCTCGAGTCCGATTTCCGTGTCGCGTCTCCGGGATCAGCTGAACGGACACAATGGTGTACCAGACCTGTGCCATGCACAATTGAGATGTGAATGCACGGTCTCGTACATTCGGGAGAGGTAGAGACGCGACCAACACCTGGAGGAGATTCGGGTTTTGAAATTGGCGTCGAAGCTTTCGAAGAGCCTGACTCAGAAGACGATTTGGCGGTAGTGAGTGCCAGGCCTTTTAAATATTTGGGCAACCGTTCGCTGGTGGCAACAGACGAGTCACTAGCGACTCTGCGCGCTTCTTTGTGCGCCCTTATGTTTCCTGCGTCCCCTGCGTGACCCTTAATCCACTCAAATAACAGAATCGACCCTGGATACGCCTTTCGAAAATTCTTGATTTTGTCCTGCAGTAGTCTTTGACACTCTCCCTTGGGGTTTGTATCCAGATTGGACGCGTCAAATGCCGAGGCGCTGTCGGTCCGGACAACGAATGAAGGTTTCGTTGAACAAGAAAGTGAACTCTTCGCATGGCTTGACGAGGCGATGATCGCCAGTATCAATCCTACAGCCTCCGCGTCGTTGTTGTTCAGACCTCGGAAATGTTTTCTGATTATGGAAGTCGGGCTGTCCGACTTGCCCATGACCAAGGCGGAGACTCCGACTCCGCTGTCCATGACGGCAGCATCTGTATAGATATATTGAATTTTACTATCCGACGTCGTCGTTTTGTAACGCGTTGCAGTTTTGTCCATGAGTGATGGCACATGCTGATCAGGATGCGTCAACACTGCAGGTGAACCGGAATTGCAGGGAGTGACGTACCGCATGTCCCAGGTTGTGTGAAACCAGTCCGCTCCTTGCCAGCAAACCGGTGTGCACGAGCGGGAGCTTACGCAGTAAATTGTGCGTAAACGGGAACATAGTAACAACCAGAGCGGTCGAGTGACGAGTGTGCAAGGGAAGGGTACTCAGTGGTGGTGGTCCTGTCTGGGTAAGTTGCTGCGGCCACTGGTGTCATCTAAGTCACTGGCCAGATATCATTCCAATTCGGGTGATGCAATGCTTGTCAGGCAGGCCACTCGCCTAAGCTTTAGCCATTAGAGCAAATATAAATCAATAGTACTGTGTCACGTAATAAGCTAGAACCACCTCACCACGTAAGTGGCGCACCTATATGACAGAGTAGTCTGGCCTGCAGGGACGGCGAGGTTTGAGTTATGTCTGCCCCATATACTATACAGAGAATCGCCGCATATTGGCATGCTTCTTTCGAAGCTACAATAGGGGAAGATAAAGCATCGCCTGTGCAATAGAATGACGACGTTAAATCCCGAGAAAGTTCAAATTTAAAACGTACTAGTACAGCCGTGGCAACCCTCCACTATCAACGAATAATGCCCTAAATTTCTATGCATTCCGTCCCGTCTTACCGTCTTACGCGAATGAATGTGACTTCCTAGCAACAGTATTAAGACCTCCGCGTCGGATCCTGCCTGGTATCTAGTAGTTCGAGTCTGAAGAGGTTTGAAGCCGGCAGCGCGCCCGTCTTCTGAAGCCCGAGCGCGTCGTAGATGGCCCCCGGACAGTACTAATCCAGAGATCCCGAGCAGGACAGTTGTGGTTGAACGGTGTTGCATCTCAAAAATCAGACACGATGTGTCTCTTTCAGTACACGCACACAATAGATGTTGGTAGCAAATGTATCGAGCATCTCTCGACATATAAGAAAGTCAGTAATCCAGGATCAAGTTTCGGGGTCCTGCACAGACGCGACGCGACACAGAACGCGGCCTACCGACGCGACCGTGACCTATTCGAAAACAACAACAACTTGGAAATCCAAAGATTCACGGTGGTTACAACAGCCGGAAGCATCCAACGAGATAAATGTGACCACACCAGAATCAAACTTGTTTCAGATCCGCCAAGTCGAACCGGATTGAAGTCACCACGCGGGCTCCTTGCAGTTTATTGCCACGGTGAAGTTGCAACAAGGCTGTCGTAGGATGATGCTGTTATACTCCTAGGAACGATGACAGGTCTCTTCAATTCTATATTCCTTCGTCGGGATGCATGCCACGAGTACCGAAAATGGTGCCTGCCAAGTGAAGGCGGCATGGCGGAACATACAACGATCCACGGAGTAGTACGTGATTCTTCTAAATGTCCCACTCTCTAGAGAGTGCATGCAACACAAAAACTGACACTGCCTACTGGAAATCTTCAGTATTGCAGATTTTCTACCGACACCGTCGTAAGAAACCGTGTTGAAGATCTCTCTTACGAGCGCCTGTACAGACTGTTGTCCTTCATTTGGATGATATCTCCTGAAGATCCCTATGTGGCGAGCGTCCTGCTCTACATAAGGTTACAAGGATGGCGTTGTCGTAGAATGCTGTCCAGCAACCAGAGTTTCTGCATAAGTACTGCACACGCATAATGCTTCGAGTCTCGCACTTCCGTAACCTTCTACAACGTCAAGGACCCTTAGCTCTATCACGCTCTACACCAGTCATGCAATTCCGTCGAGTCATTTGCTTGATTGCTTCCTCTGCCTTGTTCGGTACGTTCGTCAGACCTTGCACGAGATGCTGATACTCATCCGATTTCTCTGCCTCTATCAGCATCCGCAGTTCCTCAATACCCGGGATCACTGAAAGACGGCGGTCTGGTACCAGGAGTCACAGACCCCGTTGCATGTACCTTGGAATCATGTGTACGTCTTACCTATCTTACCTTGTTCCATCTAATAGGACTTGTCGTGTACAGCCCAGAAATGGCACAACGAGCAATGAGACGTCGAAGACAAATGGAGCTATGTCAATGTACCCGTGGTCTACGCTAGTGCTGGAGGTGTTTACTGCAGGTGTTCTAGGGTTCGGAACCTTGGCGTGATGCTCCTGGCCGTGCGACGTGCGTTAGGGATGGATGCCCTTGCAGGACAGTTCCCGGAAGGACTGGCGAAGGTGCTGGATCACCTCTTACACTCTTTCACCCCTAATACCTCCACGGGGTTACTTTATTTCCTATCTATTACGCCTACTGTAATACATAATAGTTAGTCCTCCATTAATATTTGCGAAATCTCCGCACTAGCCCTACTTGAGGTACCAGGATCGAGGAGAGTAGAGTGAGGTACATCTCGAGTCGACAGGTTAAGTTGTTGTGTTCTCCGACGGACCATCCTCGTTGAATCGCTTGTAGAATATCCACGCGTCCACATATTCCTCACCGCTGCCGTCCGCCTTTCTCAAACGTCCCGCGCGCGGTATGCGACCAGCCTTTGTGAAATTCAAAGCCTCCCACAATCTAAAAGTGCTTCGGTGAGCTAAAATTTATCGATGAGAGGCAAGGAGCTTACTTGATGCTAGCAACATTGTTGACGTAGACAAGGTTGAATACGCTGGCTTCATAGCCAAGTCTAGGACCGTAATGTAGGAAGGATCTTGCTAATACCGACCCGAAACCCTTGTTTCGCTGGGATGGCGGGATCAAGAATCCGGCATTGCAGATCTACAGGAAGATCAGTGCGTGCTCCACAAAGACGATCATTCAGAACCAAAACTCACATGTGAAGAACGTCCTGGATAGTTTGGCTTGACCTGAGTAGTCAAGTCAATTCAGTGTTCCGGATAGAAGGTCTACAGGGTTGATACGCACATAATACAAGCCCGCAACACACTCCTCCCATGGTCGTCCATCTCTTGCATCATCCACTCCGATCTCAATTTCACTTCCATCATGTTTCTTTTCCGAATACTCGTCCTCCTCTCCACCCAAGATGGCGATGAGGACGTCTCCTGCGAAGAAATAGTCCTCGAACATCGTTTGGGTGTATGTCTCGCCCTGCAAGGTCTCTTGCGGGTATGTCATGCCCCTCTCGACCTCCTCTGCGAAGCATTTGTGGACATATGGGAGCAGCCCGTCAAACGCGAGGGCATGTGAGCGGGTGAGATGATGGATGGTGAGGTACGACGTATTCACGCCTGCCTTCGGTTTGCAGTGCCAGATCGTGGAAGCTAAAGGCCCCTCCGAGCGGTTGCGGGAAGTTATGGTTCCATATGCCGACATCTGTGCTGCACTAATGAGCGTAGATATTGAGGGCCACAAATCTCAAGGAACAGAAACAACTTTACCTCGTCCTCAAGGTCGCGCTATAAGATACGGAGATCGGATTGCGAATGCGATAACTCAATACTATTGGCGGCTAGAACGCGTCGAGTCATACCGGTGTGCACGACGACGTGAGAGTTCTAGTATATACCGGGGACGTTCGTCGTTCTGCAGAAAATCGACTGCATGCAAGGTCACAGAATAACCTACCTCGTGCCAGCTGTGTTCATCGTAGAATCGGGAATCGGACGGGACGCTCAAGAGGCGAAGGTTGCAGTGGAAAATTGACAATAGATGTCCAAGGGGTAGAATCAGCCTCAGTCAGGATACTTTCACTTTCCAGTGGTCCATGGACGAAGATATTCACCGCGCATCTCATAGTGCTTCGACAACTGCGTGGAAGAGATGGGTCGCTCAAGCGCCTTGGGCGGGATCTCTCCACATTGGGTAAGAGGGCGGGCGCTATAGCGCTTGATCAATGTGAGAAGCGCTCAAGCACGAACTTTGTCTTTGCCCTCAAACATCTCGGGAACGGTACTTTCAGGAGGTCATTTCCTCTCCCAATCAGTATCTGACATTGGTTTCGCAGCTGATAATAGGCTCAATTCTGCTCAATCTCGCAGAATATTCACGCAGAGGTATATGGCGCTTCGTTATTAGCGACTGTGCTCATATCTCCTCTGAATGACGCAAGTTTCGGCTGAAAGACGCACGAAGGCAGCTACCCATGGGATATCCGATGCGTTCGCAGTTGTGAGTGTCTTGAAGTCTCTGCAGAGTTGTTTTGGACTGCTAAAAAGCAGCATTTCAACAACAGGGACCCGTGCAATGTTGAATACTGTTGGCATCGTCTGAGGAAGCCAATATTCTCCCATGAGCCAGTGGGATTCTCTTGATGTGGCGTATCGCAGGCATGCGCATGGCTAGAATTCTCCCATTGCAAATCAGATGCCAGAGTAAGGGCATCTCGAAACGAAATTTATGCCCACCACCAATATGCCTCCGCTATTGGCTCCACCTCGCGCAATCGCCCTGAAAACGAGATAAAAAGTACAAGAACGCTAAAGTCGCGTGCCTGCCCTCCCTTAACACCCACGGCCGTCACACTCAAGCACGCCAGACACGATGAGTGACACGGAAAAAGCCAGTTACCTCGAGGACCCGTCCTTGCAGAGTGTCTCAGATACCAATGACGTCGAGAAGCTGGTCGTAGCGCAAATAGTGCAGGAGAGCGATCATGAGATCAAGTACAGGACGTGTTCCTGGCAGAAGGTGCGCAGCTGTCACTCCCTGCATCGTATGTCCGTACTTACTATCCTAGACAGCAGCGTTACTGTTCTCGGAATACATATGCCTAGCCATCTTGTCTTTTCCATGGTACGCATCTATCGATGACTGTATGACAAAATTCTAATCCTAGTCAGGTCGTTCTCCGTACTCGGCATGGCACCAGGCGTAATCGTCACAATAGCTGTCGCGGCCAGCGTTCAGTACACCTCCCTAATCCTATGGCGTTTCTGTCTCAAGCATCCAGAAGTGCGGGATGTGTGCGACATTGGACGAATACTCTTTGGAGGCTCGCAATTGGCCTACAACATCACTGCAGTGTTCTTCATCCTCAACAATACGTTTATCCAAGGTGCGTGTATAGCTCAAATGCACCAGAGCAAATGGAGCGCTCACACCTATATTATAATATAGGCCTGCACTGTCTGGTTGGTGCGAAGCTCCTCAACACATTGACAAATGGTAATGCTGCATGCACTGTAGTATGGAGCCTCGTCACGGCGATTTTCTGCTTCTTCATTAGCCTTCCGCGTCCGCTGGCGCAGCTGAGCGGTCTCGGCGTATTCAGCGCGGTGACCATGGGCATTGCTGTCTTGCTCTCGATGATCTTCGCCGGCGTGCAAGATCATCCATTCGGCTACATAGTCGGACAAGAACCACTGGTCACGCGTTTGCCGGTAAAGGGGACGACGTATGTTGCAGGAATGTCCGCGTTCCTGAACATAACGTACACGTTTGTAGGGCAGATCACCCTGCCATCGGTGAGTTACTATATACTTGAACATGTCATGATATCTCATGCGCGTATTTCAACAGTTCATAGCAGAAATGAAAAACCCTAAGGACTTCCCCAAAGGTTGGTCAGATGTAGTCCAGATACTTCGTATGTTGCTGACTACTTTTTCCAGCTCTGTGGGCTGTGACGATTGCGGAGGTGGTTGTTTTCACTCTGTGCGGTGCTATTGTATACCATTTCGTCGGTCAGGGTTTTTGTCACACTCCAGCATAAATGACCAACTAACAATGTTTTATCTGCAGGAAACCAATACATGACTGCGCCTGCGTTTGGTAGTCTTGAACTCCCATACAAAAAGATAGCATTCTCGTTTGCGATACCCACGATTGTATTCCTAGGGTCGTTATATTCTGTGAGTCGATCTCCCGTCTGTACGATGCAATATCACAATCTTACTCTTCGTTCCAGTCAGTCAGCGCTCGTTTCGTGTTCTTTCGCCTGTTCCAAAACTCAAGACACCGGCACTCAAACACAGTTGTCGGTTGGGCAGCGTGGGCCGGCATCGTCGCCGCGACGTGGGTATTTGCTTTCATCATTGCGGAGGTTATTCCGTTCTTCTCGGACATGCTCAGTCTTATGAGCTCGCTGTTCGACGGCTGGTTTGGGTATGTTGCATGGCCCTTGTGCGCCGATTCTCGTTGCTGATTCTTGTCTTTAGGTTTATCTTCTGGGGTATGGCCTACCTGACCCTCTATCCTGGCGCGAAAAAGTGGGCAGGGCTTCGACGCAGCTTGGAAACTGTCTTGAACTATGGGATCATCCTGTTTGGGTTTTATATCCTTGTTGCGGGGACATATGTAAGCATTTGGCATTTGTATCAATGGGTGAAGCCCTCGGACTGACCTGGAATGGATAGACGTCCGTCAAAAGCATCATCATAGACTTCAACGGGCAAAAAGTATTCAGCTGCGTGAGCAACGGTCTATAGCAGATGATCTGGATTCCTCTGGATTTATGTACTATGTATGAGATACCAAGAAGATACACCGGTATAATTAAGTTTTCATGTTCTCCAAGTCGCCAGGCTGTCTACAACCGTCCTGCGAACTCTCGCTGTCTCCTACCTGCTAGGCGTGACATTCGCCATAGATTGCGTGAATTGCCTACAAATTGATGCGCGATTAGTCGATCGCAGAGGATTGAGCTAAATGACTGCATATCGGTGTTTGAACCGACAGTGGCTTGAGCGAAACACGGACACGCGCAATGCTCCTGAGCTTGAGCTGATACACTCATGGCGTGCTTCTTACTTCCCACCTCCATGCGCCTGGCTATGGGATGGCAAGACTCGGAATTCTGGGAGGAAACACGACTATAAATGCTGTTCATATCGCTATCAGTCAACTTATCGTCGCAGACCATATTGCCGTACATTGACCGCCTGTAAATCGCCAGGCCGCCGACCATGGTCCCTGCACCCACCGCCTTCTACAAGTCGCTCGAGAGCTTTGGCCCTGTTGAAGAGACCGCACATGTCGGTACGACGTTCCCCTCGGACAGCGTGCAGCTCTCTGCGTTCCTGACTGCGCCCAACGCGGATGAGCTCATCCACGACCTCGCGACGCTTGTTTCCAACCGCGGCGTCGTGTTCTTCAAGAACCAGGATTTGACCATTCAACAGCAAAAGCAGCTTGCGCTGAGGTTGGGGGAGCTCACGACGCGGCCGGTGGAGTCGAGCCTGCACAGACACCCAGTGTCGGAGGACACGCCAGAGCTCGGGGCAGATACGTCGGTCATATCGTCCATGGGGTGCGTCGCATTTTGTCTTTTCCGTCTCGCGAGGTCTAACATGCATACAGTGGTATTGCCCGTGCTGGCTTTGTACCTAACATCCGTGCAAGTCACGGATGGCACGCCGATATCACCTTTGAACCCGTACCGTCGGATTATGCAGTAAGTCATCCCACGACCTTGATCCAGATGTGCTAGGCTCACCTACACGGATTGCTTAGATCCTGAAGATGCACACTTTACCCAAAGGTGCGCCTTCTCAATCTTGAGTAGTAGAATTCTAGTCTCATTATGTGGGATGCGTCAGTTGGAGGTGATACTTTGGTGAGTTTATGTGTGTAATCTTCGTCTTGACTTCACAAATTGACGATCGCTATCTTCAGTGGGCCAGGTAAATACACTTCACGGTCAATAGACATGGATGCAGTGATAACATGTACGGTTGCAGCGGGTACGAGGCCTACGACCGTCTTTCTCCTGCGCTCCAGCGCTTTTTGGAAGGATTGACCGCAGAGCACGATGGCAATTTCTTCCATGAGGTCAGTGACGTATCTAGCGTTTCCCTAGACCATCGGCTGATATTTGGGTTCTGTCATAGACCGCGAAGCAGTTGGGCGTGTCCATTCAGCAAAGCAGGGGCAATCCTGCTAATACTGGATATGACCTGCGTGCGGTACAGTGAGTCAATATATCTAGTTATCAATCTTCCAATGTATCTGACTTTCGAGTACAGTCCCGTCATCCGCACGAACCCAGTCACTGGGTACAAAAGTCTGTTTGTGAACAAGGGGTATGTGCATCATGTATTACACACACCACGCGAGTACGACTAAGCCAACGTGTACGTGTATCTACAGCTTCACCAAGCGGATCTTGGAGCTGCATCCCGAGGAGTCTGACCTCCTGCTGGACTACCTCTTCCGCCACATCTCTGAGAACCACGACCTGCAGGTGCGGTACAAATGGAGTCTCAATGATGTCGCCATCTGGGACAACCGCTCGACGTTCCACACCGCCACGTACGTGCCCCATCTCCCGCGGCGGTACGCTTCACTGTGACAATACTGATGGTGAACGATATCAGGAATGATTACGCCGCGTACCGACAGGGCAATCGCGTCGTCGGCATCGGTGAGAAGCCGTACCTGGACCCGGCCTCCAAGTCGAAGAGGTCTGAGTTGAAACTGGCGTTCTGAACATACGTCGGAGACGTCGGGGCACACTACGCGGTGCTAAAAGGTGATGTGGAATGCAAAACGCACGCACGCCATTGACAGAAGGCCGAGTCAGGTTCGAGGGTTGGTTGTACAGTATTAGGATTTCCACGTTATGCAATCTTATGCAACCCCACCACGCCAGAAGCAGGCAAAGTGACTCGGTGCAGGAGTTCATCAGCCTATTGTCTGACGGTAATTCCATAATCAATAGTGGGCGGCCTCTGCGTATGTCTGTGCAGCCTGCGCACCGTATGGCTAAGGATGTTTGATAGGCAGGCCCAAATCACAACAGCCGCGGAATAACTGCACAACCAAATTGCTCCTACCCGACCATCATTGTGGCACAAGTACAGGCAGAGAATTACTATCAGCAACATGATGTACGCGTGCGCAGCCCGTCTACGCCGCTTTGGATGCATATGGCAGCTGGCGCGTGGCTCGCTCGCGGGTGCGGGGTGCTGGGCGTGGAAAGGCTAAAGGAGAAAGACCGAACGCAACACCGCGAACGAAGTTCGCAACTGCCAGCTGGCAGTCTCTCGGTGTCATTTCACACATTCACACAGTTCCCGAGTCAGAGCTTTTATGGTAGGTATGCGTGCTGTGAGAACATCTGAACAACGCCGGCCAGCGCCTTCGGGGATGCAATGGTCCCCATGTCGCCGACAAAGTGGGCGTGCACCGGCGAGCCGAATTTCGAACGCGGGGCTCTGGATAGGTTAACTATGCACGGAACGGCTAATGGTGTCGACGTCAAACAGACGTTCCCCGCGGGTCCCTCAAGGTCAAGACCGGCCTCAACGTAAATACCCTGGCTGTATGTAATAAGGACACCGTACGGTGAGGTTATCAGCTAGGTTGCCGGCGTTAAACAACATGAGGTGGAGGGTCGTGATCTTGCGATCCGGGGATTGTGGGGAACGGACGTTGGGAAAGTATGTGTTTGCCTCATTACGACTGATAGAAGCTACTCATCAGAGTCTTCAGTTGTGCAAGGTGATCGGATGGAGAGAGTCTAATCCCCTGGGCGGTGTTTAGCTGCACAAAGCTTGACGTTAACGTTGCCCACTTGCAACGATGGCTCTGACGGGGGACGCGTGCCATTACGACAACACGGAGCTACGTCAGTGTATATGGCAAGTCCATGACGAGAGAGTGTCCTGTGTGCCTTCACGAGGTCATGTATCAGAGTATGCATAATAAGAGCGTGCAATGCATTACCACGGTGTCTGACCCTCGAGACGGAGGCGATGCAGAGGGCATGTCGGTCTTTGTCGCCTGCGAGACCGTAAACATTGTCAGTAAACAAAGAAGCTTTGCAGCAGACCGTTCTGTCAGACCATCGTTAATGAGTTGGACAAGGGGAGACACCAAGTGAACAAGGCGTATCATGAAGAGACTCCCACGCTGAGGCCTCCGGTCGTTGAGAAAACACACCATATCAGGCAGTATTTTCCTGGAAAGGAGGGTACTGGACCCACACGGACCCATCATGGCATTTCTCAGCACTTCGTAAAGCGTCTTTCCGGCGGTGAAGGCTGTAAGACCGCTTTCCATGATTGCGGCAAGCGTAAAGGTACCAGTCAGAAAGATACTTGAATTCCTTGGGGGAACAATTGACAAGGGTCTCCGACAAGGGACCCGTTCGCCCTCGCTTCCACTTACGTTCTGACGGACAGCGCGTAGCAGGCCCTCGGAGTCCTGGAAGCCAGCCTGCTGCCAGCATGAGCTTGGGTTGAATACGATTCGGACTCGGAGATCTCTGCGAAGCAGGATTGCGACGGAGATGCAAACAGGCCTGAACATTGCAGCAATATTAACATCAGCTTTCCCCGAGCTACCATCCTTTATGTCAGATGAAAGACGTCGGCTTACCTGTAGTAGCTTTGTTCGCAGCGGAATGCGGTGCAGCGACCCCTCCATACAGGTCCATTGGGGGCAGACAATGCACAATGCAGTATGCAGAATGCAAATGCAAATGCCACGCCCAGAGGATCACATTAATTCTGAGAGCTAGAAGGGCAAGGCGCGGCGGGCACGCGCAGCTACATTGACAGGCACGTTGCACTAAAGGCTGTGCGTGCATCAAAAAGAGCACCGTCGTTCTCATTGAATAAGTGATCCTGGAGGCGGCACCGGCCCAGATAAGGGGAGTTCTCGCGATGGAGCCGGCGGGCAGGCAAACTTCTGATGATCATCCCTTCCGAGTCTTCTACATATGTTTCTAGCACAGACAGAAGTCAGAAACATGATCATGAACTTGTGCAGGAAACAGGAAAGGGTTCAAGGGTCCCTCCGCGACATGCTCCCGCCGGTCCGAACGTGTGGACCCTGAGTAAAGGTATGGCGCGACGGTCACCAGTTCAGGCTGGAGAAAATGTTCTTTGCAGTCACAGGCTGCGTGCGTATCAAGCACTGGGGGGTGTGTGGTGCACTCGGCGAAACACCTGCTGATGCTGGCAGACCACGAGCCCGTCGCTTGTGTGCGGGCGGGCGGCCTGCCAAGGCTCGCTCGTCCGGGCGGAAGAGATAAGTAGCATAGGCTTGCCACGCTATATACCGAGCGTAAGGGACTTGAAATTTGTGTTCTGGTTATTTAATAGCCTTGCTGCTGAGCGCGAACTGTAAAATAAAATGGTACCGATAAGAAACCGAATCGGAATCGGACGACGGACGACGAAGATGATCATCTATCATACTATCATACTAGGTTATCGCGAAACGTGTGAGAAGCGTATAGATATGCAGTAGGAAAGGCATCGGGTTGATTGACGTTCTGAGGTGCCGCAGTTGGGTACCTGGTAAGGATATGTTTCCGCACATAACATAAGCTGGCGTGATGATGGAGGAATAATTTGCCTCCAGTAGTAACGCGCAAGTTACGACACGTCTCCGAGTCCCAGCTTCTGCGCCTCTGCTAATGCATAATGGTTCATGCATTCATGAACGGAGCAGACTTGAGTGAGCATGGTCAGGTCGTTAGGCCTGACCCCGCACATATTAGTGGCCACAGCACGATCAAAGCTTCCTATCACACACACGGCGCGATCAGCTCAAATGTGACAAAGTAGACCGCACAAAGGGAAATGTGATCTTACGGCGAGACAGATTTCCGCGCTTCGAGCCCAAACATCTCATGCAGTGGCTCAATCAACATAGTCCCTGGTCTGTGCTTCAGCCTCCTTCCGCGAGCTTGTGCATTTTGCAGCACCGACTGATAGATTGGGTGTGGCGTGCGGCGCAAATCCCTCGGACGAGACCTAAAGTGTACATGTGAGACTGTGAGACCGGTCTTTGAGTTTCCGAGTACGAGACAAGCGAGCCGAAGGCGTATAGTATTTGCAACCACCCACCACCCAGTCACCACCCGCTGTCTCAGAGTCATGTACCAGTCGGCAGTGGCAGCTGCAGCACGAGCACGTCGTCGCGAAATCATGAAATCATGAGATCGTGACTCGGAGTCGTTGGCAAGCATAAGCACGTCAAGGTCAAGAAATCAAAAGACAAAAAAGCGTCGTGCTCCACGCCATCACGCGCACGCGATGCGATCTATCTAGATTCCAACCATGATTTCCTCTCGCTTTGCTGGGGGCGAAATCTGAAATCTGCGCGAAGGAGCGGGCGCACAAGCGTGCAGCCAAGCGTGAACAGATAAGGCTCTCGCAGGTGTGAGGTGAGCAACTCAGCAGTAATACGCTGCATCACGGTGTGCTTGTGGAATGCGGAATGCGGATGGGTGGAATACACACGGGATTCGTCGTCTGTTACATTGCATTTGTGATTATACATTGCATCGATGTGCATGGCCACGCACTCCCCACGAGCTGGGGTGCGGAGACGAACCTGAGCCTCGCTAACGCCCCCCACCATATGCCCGTATGCATCTCAGCCATCTGAAGCCGAGTCGAGTCGCCCATCTCATCTTAGCAGACGCGGACGCGAGGCCAGGCGTACGCGTTTACATGTCAGTGTTTACGTGACTTACAAAAAGCAGGGTGAAGGAAAGAGGAAAAGAGGACTACCACGAGACTTGAGAGTAGGAGAGCACGAGAAAAAGCCTCCGCGACCGTGACTGACCGCTGCGCCTGTGCACATAAGAAACGCCATCGATTCAGTAACCAATAGAGTATTCAAATGTAGCCATAGAGCGCGGGGTGTGGGGAGAGCGTGTCCGTGTGTCCGTGCGTGTGCGTGGGTGCCGAATACGAATGGGTCATATGCATGAGACCTGAGAACCCTCCCCCCATACCTCCCCACACTCGAGACGCGATTGGTATAGTACTGGGAGGCTGTGAACGTTATACCTTCGAAGTTCGAACGTGAACCTATTGCATTCAGTCCTGTTCAAACGTTGACAGCGTATCGAGAAACCCAATTCGTAAGCTGTGCACTGTGCACTTGAGTAGTACTGTGAACCGCGAACCGGCGCGAGACCGGACGACGCATGGAAGGGCGTGTCCAATGTCCACGTCGAGTATTTCCGCTTGGGGCCTGTGCGTGCGTGCGTGCGAGCGAGGGGTGCCGGGGAATCACTGGATGGGTGCCTTATGATCATGGCGGTCCTCTAACCTCCAAGAAGAACCTCAGCCAGGGTCAGGCCACGAGCGTGCGTGCCTGCGTCCTGAGAAGGTAAGGTCGGCGCAGGAGCGGACAGTCGGACAGTCAGGTAGGCACAAAGAGCTCAGTCTCGGGAGGCCGTGCACCGTGCACGAGTTGTAAATGTACAAAGCGGTGGGCCGATAGTGGTACACGCAGCCGCCATTGGCATTACTGTAGGTTTCCGAGTTCGTCTAAGCAGCAGCCAGCAAGGGGTCATGGTATGGTCGCAAATCAATGGATGGGGATGCGGGATGCGGGACAGGCGGGATCGCTGGCCATCGATGAGGCTGAAGTGCAGCCCAATGCACCGACGAGAGCCGTTATCTCTGCCCTTAGTCTTAGTACAAAACGGCCTGACGGTGGTGTGTTTAATGTAGTCAAATACCACGTAGTCGAGTCGCGCGCCTGAACGTTGAGGCGAAGATTTCCTCAGGTGGTCGCAGTAGTTGCGCCGTTCAGCCGTTCACCCCTCCAGCTATGTTCAGCCGTTTCAGCCAGCCAGCGGACACACGGAGCCACAGATTCCAGATATAGATGCAGATTCGGGTGTAGATTTGGACATAGATTCGTGGATTTGGATTAATGCGCTCGCCGTTCGACCGTTCGACCGTTCGACCGTAGCAGGGATCTGGATGAGGATGAGGATGAACGATGGGCAGTTAGTGGCAGGTTGGATTTTGGATGATCATGGCGTTCATGTAGAACGTTCAAGCTGAAGCGATCGTGCGGCGTCCGAGTCGTCTTGTACATGTGGTCTGTCGGCGTGTGCGAGGACTGTGCATTTGTGGAGTGTGGAGTACGGAGCACGGAGTGCAGACTGTGCGACTGAGGGTGGTGGATGTGGGGTGAAAAAGCGGGAAGGTCAGCAATGAGCGGTGTAGATGTCATGAGCCATAGAGCGGTGCAAGAAGTGAAATGTAAAAAATGAAAGTAAAAAAAGTAAATTGCACCAGTCAAGCAGTGTCAGCTATCGACGGGGCGAAAAACTCGTACGTTCAGACAGCTGGAAGTTAGGAAGTTTGCGATGAAGCGAGACAGCGAAACATCGTCTACATTTTCCCAGCTTCCTTGGATTCATTTCATTTCGATGATTTTGTCCGGTGTCTGGTGTCGCAGACTACAGTACAGTACCGTCCCCGTCCTCATCCTCGCCCTCGGGTCCGACGACGCGCAAAGTGTTGCCAGCACGGCCAGCGCGGCGGTTCGGGTCGTGCGCGAGGTTCTGAGGCAGAAGCACCCGCCGCCTCGCCGACCGACGGCTAGGTGCGCGATTCTCGACGAGTCGACAAGGGTCCCCGACAAACAAGCGAGATCGGCACCTCTGCGTCCCTTGTCCCTCGTTTCCGCTTCACCGCTTCACTCTCGCCTATACTAACCTTTGCTCCACCGCGTCGCTGTCGTCTTCGTTATGGTTGTGGTTTTGTCTCCATCTTCGGGCCCTAATAATATTCTTTCTGTTTACGCAGGTCACACGAGAGGAGGATGAGATGTTTATACAGCAGTTTGTATATATTTTAATTCTTGTATTCTGTAATTCTGTAATTCATCATCAAAAATCATAGCTATAGCCTATACCGTATAGTAGTAATGCCGATACGCCCATACAACCTTTTAGTATCAAAGTATCAAGTAGAACATGCGATGAGACCAGAGACTAGAGGAACCGAGACTAATAACACAACATGGAGGACCGAGTACTGAGGACCGATGCGATGGGGAGAGGAATGAACGTGTGTATGAGAATATGAGAGTGTCAGATATCGAGAATGAAGAGACCGAAACCGAAACCAAAGCCACGAAGACGGGAACTAATGCAGGATGTAACAAGAAAATGCGAAATACGAATGGTAGAATGGTAGAGAAAACGAAACAGGAAAATGCAGGTAAAGTTATGAACAGCGAAAAAGGCGGAGGCCCCGTGCGTGCTTGAGACGACGAGCTTGCCCCTAATTAGACGTAGAGCCGAAGACGAGTGGTATGTCTGTGCGGGGTATAATTATTGTTATGCATGGATGTTGCGTGCTTCGTGTGTTGTGGTGAGGATGTGAGGGGGGTCCGTTGAAAATGCAACAGGGCAGGTGCAGCGGGCGGGATCGAGAGTTCGGGGTCGGGGATCGAGGGGATAATTAGGGCGTAGCGTAGCGTCGTCTAGACGGGACGGGACGGGACTGGAGAGCGATAGAACAGAAAGCAAATATAGCACAATGTCGAATGCTGAATGTCGAATAGAAAGCGACAACGTCAAGTCGAACGTCAACCAGTTGATGAGTGTGGTGGAGTGTTCATCGATGACCAACGCCGATGATGAGAATCGAAACCCAAGACGATCAGTCGGCGATCGCGCGCGCAGCAGCAGCTCGTATAGCGTACACTGTGCGGCGCGCGACCGGAGCGACCATCCGACGACCCCACCCCTTACAACAAGTATAGAGGGGGCAGAGGGCCGTCGGCGTCGTCTTCGGTTCCTTCCTGCGGCGGCGAAGGCGAGGTGGCAGTGAGACGGGTGGTGGCGAGGCGGTGGGGGCGGGTGGCGATGGTAGCAGACCCGGAGCCAGCGCGCAAATACGAGGGGTGCGCATCGACGATAGACGAGTGTGCAGTCGAGCAGCGAGAAACAACATCGCCAAAAAAAACTCGCACCGCTCTACCACACAATCGGCTGCGCGATCGCAAACAACTCACTGCACTTACTCCTCCTCCCCACATTCGCCCCGTTCACCCCGCTCGGCATGGCACTAACCCGTGCAGTATTGACGGCGTTGTTGTACGACCCCGACCGCGAGGGCGCGTGTGGATGCCGCGAGGGCGGGTGCGTCGCGATCTGTGCTTGGCCCGGGACTTGCTGTGACGATGATTGGGAAGGGTGGGCAGAAGAGTGTGACGAAGAGGACGGATGCGATGATACAGAAGGAGGGACCTTGCCCGCCATCGCGCGCATGCCGTCCACGTTCATCGGCACGCTCCCACCCGGCGTCACCACCCGCACCGTATTATCCACCTCGCCCGGGGGCGTCGGCGGCGACACGCTCGACGCGGGCGATGTCGACGCGCTGTGCGAGGCTTCTGGCGTCTCTGGCGTGTCCGGCGAGTGCGGGGGCGTGATGTATGCTTGTTCGGGGTGCGACACCGAGCCGCTGCGGCTTGGTTTGCCTGCGAGGTGAGCAGGTTGGGGTGGTTGTTGGGATTGGGATTGGGCTTGGGCGGCCTGGACGGCGGAGGCGATGCGGCCGGTGACGAACGTCGGCTGCGGCGCGTTCTGCGCATAGGGCGTCGTCGAGGGCATCGGGCTCGGCGCGGGCGCACTGAGCGCATACGGCGGGTACGGCCCGTTGCCCTTAAAGTCCCGCCTTACCCTCGCCTCGAACTCCCTCAACTCACCAGGGTCGACGTTGAGCTGCCACTCGAGGTAGCTGCACATCTCGCGCTCCATCTGGTTGATCTCGCGGAGGGCGAACATGCCCTGGCCGACGATGCTCCAGGACTTGTTCGAGTAGGTGTCGTCGCAGATGACCTTGGACGCGAGCATGAAGGCGGAGATGAAGAGGCGGTGGCCCGAGGAGCCGCGTGCGGCGGGGAAGCGCGACTTGAGCCGCAGGAGGAGGTAGAGCGCGGCGAAGGTGACGGAGTGGTGCAGCCGCGTGCGGTGCAGGGCGTAGGCGATGAAGAGCGGGAGCGCGGGCGAGTTCGAGCCCGGGTTCGTCGAGGAGACGGGGGGCTGCTCGGGGCAGGCGAACAGGTGCGTGACGAAGTGCGTGCACACCTTGGCGGCCTCTTCGTGACCGTAATAAGGATCAGGTTGCTGGTAGACGATGGAAAGCAAGTGAGAGGTGAGTAGGAGCACGGGAAATGCCGAGGGTGTGCGCTCTTACCTGGGGTGGTTGTGTGGGCACCGGACGCGCCATTTTTGAGGGTCGTCGTGTTGGGACCTGGGCAGCGGCGAGGGAGCTCATGTCGAGAGGAGGGGGCAGGTCTTCTAGAGAGACGAGGAGGGAGGGAGGAGGAGGTCGTTAGCGTCAAGGGACTCGACGAGCGTGGAGAGGGCGGAAGTGGTGTTGGCAGTGGGAAGGGCGAGGGTATATATGCTCTGGCTCTGTGCATGCCAGAAGAGCGAGAGACGACGATTATCCCAAACGACACATGGCATCGGGCGTCTACCCCTTGGCCGGCGTCTGCCATCATCAACGGGGCCAACACTCGCGCAAACAAAGATCCAGAAGAAGACTTTTTTCGATAAGCCCCCGGCAGCGCTGATCCGGGGCACCCCCCTTCCATCACATCCTGCCACCCTCCAGGACCCTTCCAACAGAAACAACATGCGAGTGAACGCTGAGTGAACTCACCGGGGCGTGGACTGGGCACCTCCTTCTTCAGCTGCAGGCGACGCACCTGCCGTACTGCTCGCGAAATGAGTAGCCCCAGCCCGGGGGGCCCTCGCGCGGCGCTGAACGTGGTGATAGCGATCAAGTTCCTTTCAGTCCTGCCAGCCCGCAGGACAGCGTTGCAATAGTATTAGGCGAGGCCACAGAGGTAAGCAAGCAATTAGGGTAAGTAGACAAACAGTACGCAGTCGCAGTAACAGGACAGAGATGTGGTGTAGATCTTGCAAGCGGTGGCACAGTTCAAGAAAAGAGCCCTTTGTTTATTTACATTATAACCATTTGTCGTTTGTCTCGTCGCCGTCGTCGCGCATTGGTCTTTGGCCCTCTGCTCACAGCGATGTCATGGGCCAGTGTGTCCAACGCAGGCTGGCGGTGTCTAGTCTCTCTCGCCGCCACGCGCCTCTGCACCTTGGGGTTTCACGCCCGATTTGAACGATTATTCCGGCCTTTCCCCGGCCCCGCCTCCGTTTTTATGCGCCGCCCCATGCCTTTTCGGGCGGTGATTCGGGTCTTGAGCATTTCAGTGAAATTCACTCATGCCCATTTCGGGCCTTTATTTTTTTGTGATCTACTGTTTCTCCCCCGTCGTCCCACTCCCGCCCCGGTGCGCCGCCTCCCTCCCTCGGGTGCAACTTGAACCACATTCCCGGTGAATGCGAGTCCGACGCGCTGCTGCTGCGAATCCGTGCGACTACCGACGCTGCCCGACGCGGTGCTATGCTGCTGCTGCTGCATGATGATAGACTCGAGGAGACCATTGCCATGAGACGCACCGCACTGGATTTGCACTGTGCTTTCACCCTTTGACTCCTATTACTATCAAATTTACTGCTGCTGCTGCGTGCTTGTGCAATAATCATCAGCTCCAACGAACATAACAGTAAATTAATTTTCTAGCACAGCCGTCGCCCCTCCTGTGGCCATCACCCTTGCGAGCCCGACCCCCCGACCCCCGATCGCGATTGATTTCCTTGATTTCCTTAAGACTTTTCTTTGACAGCGCTAGTAGACTAACGTAGCGTCCCTGTCTTCGTGGATTCATGGCAAGCGTCCGAGGCTGCATGTTGAAACGTTGACTATTGACTATTGACTTTCGAACGTCCTCGGTCACTAACAAGCGTCCGACCGCCGTTCATTAACATCTGGATACCGTACACCGAGGCTTCACTGCATAGGATCACAAACGTCCTCGGAGTCTTCATATCAACATTAAATTTCGTTTCGAGCATCCGACTCCGAGTCAGTCCTGACTCTCAGCTTACAGTTTACATTTCCATACCAATCACGCCTGTTCACGCCGCCGCCGCCATCCGCCCTGCCCTGGCCACACCCGCCATCTACCGTCCGCTGTTCATTACCCGCCAGACGACAGCCATCACCCGACGTCGGCTCCTGCAATTGAATTTCCTAAAATCTCACTGCTTTGTGCTCTGTCCTCTGCCAGTCGGTGCGCTGCGCAAATAATGAGGACGTGTGCAAATAATGGGGGCGTGGCCCGGCTTTTGTCTATATCTTTTGTCTGCTCTCTAGCTGTCCTACGTACGGGGTATTGTCTGAAGCTTGTCTGCTCGTTACTCTGGAATCGTTTTGCTTTTGCTTTTGTCGCTCTATTTGTCCATCCATTTGTCTGTCGTCTGTCCCCTGCCACCATTTGTCTCTCCGTTTGTCTGTCCCCTGCCAGTATTTGATCCTCCATTTGTCTCCCCATTCGTCCATCCAATTGTCTCTTTTGATCCCTCCCTCGCCTACCCCATCTCGTCCTGTCCTAATCTTGACCTCCTCCTTGACCTTGTCCTTGTCCGACCTGACGCTCCTAATTTCCTACGCTGCAATGTGTGGCCGCTTTTGATCCCGACCCTGATCCTGATCCCCAGAATTTGATCGTGCTGGTGTCTCATTGTCTGAGCGTCCCCGGACTGGTCATCGTCGCGTCCATCGCCTTCGTCACTAGTCGCTAGTCAAAGCACGCGGCATGCATGCACTGTGGTGCTCGTCATATGCATCTGAATCAACTATCAAAGTCGCCAGTCACCTGAACGTGCAACGCCGCCTTCCGAGTCCTGGAGCTCGAGGGAACCAGAATTGTCAATGGCTCGACCCCCTCCTGCCAATCCCGCTCAATCCGGTCCCCACACTGATTCTGCTACACCTACTATCGCTCGTTCTAGTCCTATACTTGCTCCTCCCATACATAACCATAACTGGTCATCTGTAACGGTGATAACGACTCAACTGGCGCGAACTGGCGAACTGGTAAACTGCTGGATGAGATTTGAAACCTTGATTCCCTTCTTCAGTACTCGGTGCTCGGTGCACACTCCAATTGAACGCATCGTGCTTCTCAGTTCTCAGTTCTCGGTACTTCACGTGAATGACCACATCGCATCGCTTCGGTCCTCATCGCTATACGGGTCATCGTCACGTACAGCTACATACGTATACGTATACGGACAGCTTGGATTGGGGCCTGCATCGGTGCTTCGTGTATCATGCATCGATAGCCGCCTTGCCATCTCTTCACCAGCTGCTGGCAAGATCTTATCCATAACCTTCTCCCTACCGGCTGGAGGCTTGCTTGGAGGCGTGCGTCGGTCGGTGAGGCTGCCGGATCTTGGCCTGCTGTTCTGCTATCTGACCCTAACACACTGGGACGTTACGTCGCGAACCCTACCCTACCCTACCGTATAGTGCTTTCAGGAACATGAGAACCCAATCCTACGTACGCATGAACGCAAACCCTACCCTGGGTTTCCTATCCCGTTCTGCGCTTCCTATCCTGCGCTAACCCTGTGTTCTACTTCATCTTCGAGAGACAGGCCATATGCAAAGTCCCAAAACCCGAAACCCAGCTTCCACCTCCACCTCCATGATCCTACTGCCCTCCGAGACTTGAGAGTCTCTCGGCTGGCGTCGACCCCCGTGATCCGTTCTTCCGCTCTTATTCACAAGCCCAGGGTTTCACGGATGCACGGATATACACAGGTTCAAGGTTTCACGGTACACGGTGCACGGTGCACGGTGCATGCATCGACGCATCGACGCCGCACGCACCTCCGATATCGCAAATGACCCCTCGAAATCTGCGTCTGCGTCAGTGTAACCGCGCATGTCCAGCACAGGTAAGTAGGTGTAACGCGTCCGCGAGGCTAGTAATCTACCGACGCGAACGTTAAACGTTGAACTGTTCGTGTGGGCGTCCCGGACAAGCGTCGACACTGCATAGGAACGTAGGAACGCCGCAGGTCTGTATCATTACATGCGTTACTGACCGTTCCCCCAGGTGCATCATTACTCTCGAAGCCCGCAATTGATATCTGAAAATCAGGAATCTGGTGTCTGGCTCGCGCTTTGACGTCAACGCCGCACTGTGTACAGATTACAGATTACAGACTTCGCGATTTCGCGGGCGGGCGGGTGCGGGTCTGAGATCTTTGCGTTCATTCAGTTGGCTACAGCAACGTGCAGTACTCGATACATCAATACATGCTCAAGGCCAGCCTGTATGATACAGTCCGTCGTCATCCGTTACTGTCTACTCATTCTCCATTCTGGCGTAGATATAGATACCCGTTATCGCACACATCTCATATTGCATATTGCATATCGTACATCGATGCACGCTGCCTAGTGCCTGGTGTTCCCCGGGTAGTCAATAGACGACCAGTTGCACTCGCGGTGGGTGTCATAGGAGCACACTATACGCACCGTGGCGGCGGGTGTCATAGGCATCGCCAGCGGCCCTCCTATCCTATCCTATCCTATCTATCTGGCACCGAGCATCCGCGTCCTGGATCTCATCCTACTAGGTTACAGATTACCGATCTCCATCCAGTTACGGTGCAGACAGCCTACAGGTAAGCCCACGTGGGATTGTAGTGTGGCGTCTGTCACACCCTGTAACCGCCCCCGCTTACCCTCCTCTTACTCTTACACAATTCAGATCTCTCTATTGCTGTTACACGATCCTATTACAACCATAGGACCGCCGCATACTAGTGACGATGCACGATGCAGCGTCTGCGCCACGTTTTGTGGGCTAAGACTGATGCCAACACCCGATGGACAGTACCCGATGGCGCAGCAACAGCTCTACTCAGGCTATTCATCTACATACCATACATACCACCATTCCTAGGACGCCGTCTCGAGATCCCTACTACGCCGACATAGCGCACAGTACAGCGTCTTCGCCACGTTTCGTGAGCTAAGACTGATTCCTGGTGCTTGACGCTTGATGCCAGTGATATCCCGATGCATGACGGCACAGTAGGTAGGCAGGTACTAGTATACGCACCGAGCATCGTCTATCGACACGACCCGCACATCCTAGGACGTGATTGGCAGCTGACAGTGGACAGTGGACCCTTGCGTACTCTGTAACTGGGAATTGGGACCATGCATCGCGGAACTTGGGGCTAGCTGGGCACTTGGGACTATCTGGACACTTGGAACTTGAACTTGCGACTCGGGGCTGCTGCTAGCTGGGACCTGTGTACTAGGAACTAGGAACCGCTACCGGGTGTATCATCATCGGGAATCGGGGTGCGGCGCTGCCCATCATGCATCATGCATCGTCGTTGTAGTATGGTACGCGCTGCCATCATCGTACTACGCGGACGCGCTGCTCTGTGCTCAATTTGACGGTTCAGCATGAAGCATGCAGACGAACGAGTTTCACTGTTCAAGTTTATAGCAACTCCAAGCCGCTCCATACGCCAACAGCCCCGACGGGCAGTGCTCAATCACGCATCAGTGACCACCACACTGATTCGAACACAGCTCGCATGATCCTCGTCTGCGGTTTTCTGTTCGCTGTTCGCTGTTCGCTGTTCTGTGTTCTGCGTACGCCATTCGCTGCTCTGTGGTCAACCGTCAACGCGTCACGTCCGGCCGACCCTGTTGCCAATGTCTTAGGTGTTGGGCAGCCCTTCTATGTTCTGATATGCATACTTATGCGCATGGATATGTCTGATTGACTTGTCGTGATTGACCTCAAGCCTCTGTTGGAAAACGGAAAATGAAATGCATAGGTGCGACGGCAACATAAGCCCATGTGGTAGTACGACACCCGCCGCCGCGTTTCGAGTTGAACTTGCGGCAGCCATCAGCTTCTGTTGTGCGTGCTGCGTTCTCAGCTCTGCGTTCGCGCTTCTCTGTTCCTCGTTCCTCGTTCTTCATATACATCCATCTTCATAGCTGCATCTTCGTGGCCTCGCCAGGCGCGTTTCCTCCCACCGACGGTACTTCCAGACGCGCGTCCGTCACGTTAAAACTTGACGCAGATGCGCAAGTACTGTGATAAGTATACATCCATGGTGTGTCAATGCGCTACTCGGTGAAAGTTGGTATCAGCGTGTTGCATCAACGGACGCGAGCTCTATCTGGGCGACTCTATCTGGTGCGACGGCCTACTCTATCTGGTGAAACGAGCGACTCCGTCTGGGACCGACGAGCGACGGCGTATTGCAGCATGTTCGCAGCCACTGTAAGGTGCAGTTCGCTCTCCACAGTCTTCCCCTTCCCCATGCTAACACCTGGTACCTTCTCCGCGTCCCTGGCCGGTATCCGTCAGAGCTCTGTTGTGGAACTAACACCCGTCGCGCTGCTCCGCCGCTGATCCCAAAAAATCTTCTTCGACGCCCGACGACGTTCAACAGTGCAACATTCGATGATAGCATTACCATTCGACGATATCATTACCGTTCATCACACCAAGGCCGACCGAACTCGGGATCCCGAGCCAGCTCGCGCTTCCGTTCCTGTCCCCAAACCGACATATCTCGTCCATTCTTCTCGGAACTCGCATCCTCATTCCTGTCACTGCGTCAATGCACGCATGCATGCATGCTACATACAATATCTGAATTGGGTTCCGAGGCAGTCGTGCCTTGGCTCTCTCCGTCCGGGCCCTGTCCCCGCTTTCGCTGCCAGATTAGATTCCGGACAGACTCCTCCAGGCCCGTGCCCAACCCCGATCACCTTTCGCGCCGGCACCTCTCTCGGCACCGCACGTCCAGCCTCGGGTCTAGTCTGCGTTGCGGTGGCTGGCCTACCATAAACACTATCCGGGTCTACAAAACTCAAAGCTGACACAAGAATACTTGGCCTTGGTACATCCCACCCTCCGAGCGAGCACTAGGTGACTGTGTGCAGATGCTCCGTGTGTTCCTTTTGCCTCGCTCAAAATTTCGCAGGTGCGCAGTTAATTTCAGGCTCATCCCTCAGGCCCCCGGCGTATTATTCGTCTTCGCTCGTAAGTGATCTGTCATTATCACTCATGCTTGGGGATCTTGGCTTTGAAAGCTTCGTTTGAAAGCAGCTATGCGATGGCACGGTGTGCAGTATGGGTACAGGTATGGTATGGTGCTTGCGTGAGCTGCACGCTACGCCGGAAGGCTGTGCCGTGCGTCCGAGAAGGGAGAAGGAGCTCGTAACTTCTGACCCTCAACAAGAAGCTCAAGCTCCAGTGGGAGCCCTGTGCACCTATGCGTGCTGAACCGTATTCATATCATGCATTCCAGCGAACCTCTGCCGCAGCCCCCATGTCCAGCTGTCCCTCCTTTCCGGCCAGGGTGCCGCACCCACGGCTTCTGTTTCCGTACCGTGTCGATCACAAGACTCGAAACGGACGGAGCTGGTATGCGTTCTCGTATTACTATCTCAGCCACGCCCATTCCCCTCCATTCATTCTGCACCCACGAAGATTTACTGATGCGGGGTAGAGGCTGCTCAGGAACGCCTTCGAAGTCTACCAACGCTGTTCAGGCGCCTTCCTGCGGGGTCAATGTCACTCTCGGTCCTCCTTTCAGATAGCGGTGCAGCCCGTTGCGGCTGGCGCGTCGCACGGCCGCGACCCCGCCACGCACCGCACCACCCGCAACGGGCACACACGGCTCGCAGGTTCTAGTCTACCAGCTGCAGCAGCAGTCGGTCGGTTACATGGCACGCAGTGCGGAGACGGGTATGGCAGGTGGCCGGAAAGAGCGCTCAAACGCCGATAATTTTCGCGCACTGGCGCGAGCGCGGTGCACGAGTCCGAGGCCTATCGGACGCCGCACGCATGGGGTGTGTCAATTGCGGTCTTTCGCGCTGGAGGCATGGCATGCTGAGTAAACAGGGACCGTAGACGGCGTGCGGGGTTGCGCGGGGACCGTCGCGCGCCCCGCCTGCGATGCGAGATGGACGCTTGGGGCGGCGTGGAGGTGTTGCAGTATTGAGTATCGTCCCACGGCGCGCTCTGGCGTGGGTTAGAGCAGCATCATCGGTACGCCATCGTTTCGCCATTGATAGGATTTCGTTATCTGAATCCTAGGACCCACCGCGAAGAGGCGGCAGCGGCGGGCGATGCAGTGTATTGGCTATTGGAGCTGCCGCTGACCGCAGTCCCATGCCACACTAGTATTGAAGTATTCCATTGCCAACAGTGCGACGATGACCCGCTGTGTGTTAGGCTCCAAGCACCGCCTTCCTCATGCTTGGCTTCGGTGCATGGGGCACCCGAGGTCGATACGGTGTAATATGTCTTATGGGGTGCCCTGGAGTTGAGATGCATATGCTGATATGACGCTTGTGCCTTTAGTTTTCTTGCGCTTCATGCGCCAAATCCACGCAGATTAGGTGTCTTTCCCCGAGCCAACGTCCATCTTATCCCAGCCCCCGCCCATCCGTCCATTGTCCGCTCAATCCAGTACTCTGGGTGACGTCAGCAAACTCAGCTAGTTAGTCCGCGTCATGCTGCTTCTCATAATAATAGCATATTAATATTGTGAGGTGTCGTTCCCATTTACCAGTACGCTGATCCTGGTTGTTCCTCGTAGGTCGAAGAAAGGTCTTCCGTGCAAAACATTTCCAGGTGACGTCACGCCGTAATGAAAGCCATGTCGAGCATATTCTAGTTGTGTCGCTCCTAGACTGAGAGGTACCCGGTCGCGTTCTACGGGTTACCTAAGACCGCGATTCTGGCCTGATAGAACGTTCTATGCAGCTGGGATCTCTGTCAAACTCTGCAACCTTCGACAGTGGCGGCCGAGTATGTTGCGAGGCTGTGCTATGATACCACTATGGTACTAGTAAGCGCCAATCGATTTTCCTATCTTTGGGTTCATTATATCACTTGCGCAGAAGGGGTTCGCGGGTTACGGGCGGTACACGATGGAAGTGCAGGTGCAACGAACGAAACAGCTAATGACCGGTCTTGAATCATGTGATCGCAGTACGTCTCAGCTCCTGGCCGGTACGGATTCAGGAAATTCTCACAGGGCCGGGAATAATCAGGGCTTCAAGGGCAGTTTGGTGCATCGAAGCTGGGTAATGTCCGTTTTACGACATGACCATGCGTGCAAGACAAGACCTCGGTCAGATACACGGATACACGGTCTCAAGGCGTGTCGACCAAGTCGTCGTTTGATAGGGCTTCTGACAAGGTATCCCAGACAGCTTGACCGACCTCTCGCAGTGAGTCACTTCTATACATACGGAATTCTCACGACATCTGAACTCGTGAACGGCGTGATGACATTGGGGACGACATGCACTTACAGATCTAGGACCGTGCATCCAGCATCAGTCGATCATAGTTTGTCTTGTTATCGATCCCAAACTGGCGGAATTGCCGCCGTGGTATGTGGCAGCTCGCGCACTGCGCCCTCCGTCAACGTCACTTGGCAACGACTAACCTCTTCAAGTTCCAGAGAACGCATTTCTTGATATTGATATCTATGCAGCCCTTGGATTCCTGAATTCTACAATTGTGCAGAACGGGGCATGGCACGCCCTCTCGCTCACGACAATGGACGCCACAATTCATCAATTGGGCTGCATTCTCCATCATTGCTCGAACTCCTGCCATTTCTCTCGACCTCTCTCACGGTGCCGCCTATAGTCCGCGATAGCTTCCATGCCCAGCTAGAATTCGTGCTAAGGACACGTCCTTGCGCGAAAGTTTGGTTCGGGAGTCCGTCATCAGGTATCTGGAGATGCTCGACGCCCAAGAGGGAGACTAGCGCGATTCAGGGCGGGCCTGTATTCCGGAGCCCCACCCACAAGCACCCATATAGGCTGGTTTCATAATCGCATGTGGCATTCAATAATGGATGCCTTTCCGTAGGCATCTGCAACGGTT